>JAOTRH010446733.1:0-31514 GCA_034768845.1 Heliamphora exappendiculata
ATGCCCAAAGAGAATCAATCAAAGGATCGCCAGAGGCAAGTAAAACAAGTTAGCGCTTATGGGGCAACGCCCTAGGTATCAGCATCCAACAACGTCAAGGGCTGAAGGCCCGATCTAAACCTCTCAAGTAACCTCACTGGGAAACTTGAAGAGATGCGACAGACTAAATCGAAATTGCTCTAACGAGAGCCAAGTGGATTGCGCCGCGCGCCATCGGAGAGCGGAAGGTTATCGTACGCGCTACGGCACCGTTCCGCTCTGAAAGCACCGCCCCTAGTTTTGATTCACCCGAACGCGCACACGTGTGGCGCAATCCACTTGGCTCCTGGCTCCTGGCTCTTGGCACTCCAAAAAAACAAGAACGCCGGAACCTGCACAGCCAGGTCCCGGCGTTCTACAACCAAGGAAAGCCTTTGTTAGCTTTTAGAAGATAAAGCGCACACCGACGCGCGAACTGAAGAAGTTCAGATCACGGTGACCATCACGATCACCGAGATAAGTCCAGCGTTGGTCCAGGAAGATGCCGATCTTCTGCGGCACCACGCGGAACTCCACGCCCACGCCGCCGTCGGCGCTCGCCCAGTTATTCCCGTCACCGTAGTAGCCGCCGCCCGCATAGATATACGGGGCGAAGCACAGCTTGCCCTCGATCGGGAAACGCACGATGACATTGCCGCTGAAAGCATTCAGCGCCACATCCGAGTCACGGAGATGCGCGTGGTGGGAAAAGCCCGGGGCTTCCTTCACATCCATCCACGAACCATCGATGCCGAGACCGACGTTGCGGAGGAAGAAATAGTTCAGCCCGACACCGCCGCCCCAGCCGTGATCGCGCATCACGCCGGCTTGGTTCGGGCCTTCGCCCACGGCGTATTGGCCGAAGATATCGAGTTGCAGTTCGTGATCCTTGAAGCAGCTTTCTGGAGTGACCACCTCCTTGGTGGCTTTCACGTCCTTGCCGTCGGAGTTCACGATCATTTCACCCGCCTCGCCGTGAGCGAGCATGGCGAGACCGAAAGCGACGGGTAGGAGAGCGAGTTTATTTCGCATATGGGGATTTGTTTCCAAGTTTGGGTTTGGTTTAGGTGGATTCGCGCCACGGGGCGCACTGACATGACAACTCGAACCAAGTCATTTGAATATCCTCCAAATGGCCTGATCGTTGTATCAGGTAAATCGCGGCAAGTCCCTCTCTGCGTGTGTCAAAGCGAGATTTTTTCGGTGGGAACAGATGCTAACTCAAAGTTTAACATCGTTCTGCTCATACTCTGGGCATGCTTCTATCGCCTTACGTAATATAACTTAGGCCTATTGCTTACATGCCGCTCCTCATCGCTCATGGAGCTCTTTCCGATTTCGTGCGAACGCACGATTTCGGAGAGAACGCCAACGGGCATTCCCGCTCGCTCGTGGAACCTGTGATACACTTTGCAACTTCGGAGAGAACGCCAGCGGAAATTCCCGCTCGCTCGTGGAACCTGTGATGCACTTTGCAACTTCGGAGAGAACGCCAACGGCGTTCCCGATCTCAGCCCAGGGTTGATGCGACGCAGAAGCATCTACCCTGGGTCATCGTTCCCAAGCGGGCCAACTCTGAAGGAGTTGCCTCGACATGAAGGAGCGAACAACGAGGCAATTTCCCGAAGCAGAAACTCCGTTTCCCAATCAGTGCCGCAACATAACTCGTTTGCGGCAGGCGAGGGGATTGATCCACGCCGCGCCCCACGAACGGTTACGACTCACGCGATGGCGTCGACTGCGCTGCGCCCTCCTCGGCCAACCCAAAAGCTTGCTCTAAAATCGAACGCTCCGTTGAGGCCAGATCGAGCAACACGCCCCGGTCCTTTCCTCCAGTCTTAAGGAAGTTCACGCCCGTGCGCAGCAGGCGGAGCGTGAGGCTGAGATCAGGCGTCTCCCTCGCCGCTTCCGCCCAAGCTGTATACCAGTCTTCGAGGTTGTCCGTGGAAGGAAACGGTTCACCGATCCTGAACACCGAACCCAAATGCTTCGTTATACCCTCACCGAGAACAGCCAAGGCATTGTGGGTGTTATAAATGCGGATCAGTGTACGGAGTTTCTCCTTCCGGCTTTCGGCATTTAATCCGACGGAAAAAATTTGGCTTATTGAGTTGCTCGATTCTGGTTGGTCAGGAAGCTCGGCATTTGCGCTGTATTTGAATCCCCATTCGAGTGCTTCAAATCCGCTTGTCCATTGTCCTTCGCTAAAGTGGATTTCCGCAAGGCTCTTGTACGCTGTCATGACCTGGGCTGCTGGAGCCGAGGGAAGACGGACGACTGTTTCAAAATCCGCTTTTGCCGCCGCGGTTGAGTTGTCAATCAGAGACTGCAGCCCGCGAATGTTCAAAGCATAGGTAACACATTCGGGCGGTGCTTCGGCTAGTTCAATCACCGCTGTGCAATCCTGAATCCCGGACGAGTTTTCATTCAATCGGAGGTGCCCCATCGCTCGACCAAAGTATGCCCAAGCTCGTTGCAAAACACTTACGGCAGGAGTCTCGATAGCGGTTGAAAAATCTTCGATCATCTTGTGCCATTGCCCTAGGTTCGAATTGATGTAGCCGCGACTGATGAGTGCATTGATCTTCAGTTCTGATGGTGCGCTGTTGAGCGCCAGAATCGCAGTGAAATCTTCATGCGCCAGAGGCCATTGGGCTGCCTCTTGATGCACGTGACCGCGAAGCAGAAATGCCTTGGCAACTAGCTCCTCGGAAGCTCCTTCGAAATTGATGAGGGCCGTGAAATCGGCGGCGGCGCGCTTCGTTTCGCCGAAGCCAATGTAAGCACCTCCGCGATTGAGTAATGCATTTGCAAGAATATCAACAGGAGGATGATGTAACTTGATTATAGCGCTCCAATCCTCGACCGCTAATCTAGCTTCGCCGGCACGGCGCAATAAATCTGCGCGATTGTCAAGGGCCATCGCTACATATTGAGCCGGAGCTCCTGAAAGTTCGATCGCCGCCGAGTAATCGTCGATGGCTTTTTGGCGTTCGCCGGCTGCTTCGTAGGTAATGCCCCGATACCAACGCGCTCTCGCCACCTGTTCCACCGGAGCGCCAACAAGTTCGATTACCGCCGAGTAGTCGCCAATCTCTCGCGCCTCGTTGCCGAGCTCTCCAAATACGATACCTCGGTCTACAAACGCTCTGGCGACTTGATCTATTGGCCCATGGGGTAGCTCAGTCGCCTTTGTGTAGTCTCGAATCGCACTCTCTTTGTTTCCTATTTTATCTTGGACCTCGGCTCGCTCCACGAGTGCCTTGGCAACCTGTTTGACTCCGGCTCCCGCAAGGTCGATCACCTCAGTAAAATCTTCGGCTGCGTTCGCCAGCTCGTTTCGTGCAGCAAAAATTCCAGCTCTACGAATAAGCAAAGCCGCTTTGTCGGAAGGATTGCATTCCTCGCCTATTGCCTCATTCAGGCACTGTATCGCTCTGTCTAGGTTACCCTCGTACAAATTTAGCACGCACACCGTCACGGCTTCCGGCTCGTCGGCTAATTCGTGTAATACGGCATCACGTTCGGCGAGCCCCATTTCCTGAGGAAGTAATTGCTCCACATTTTTCAAAAAGATCTTTTTTCGTAAGCTCCCTTCGATCGCGTTCCGCTCAATCGCCCGCTCGAGATAGGCCCGAGACTCCGATGCCATCGCTGCGATCCCCAACCTGTCCTTCAACTCCGGCTCGTCATACCACACCCGCAGGAAATCCACGATCAACCGCAGCGGCTCATAGAGTTGATTTTCCTTTACCTCCACACAGATGCGCATCAGCGGTTCGCTAATCTCATAAAGCGATTCGCGGCCGCGTTGATTAGCTTCGACATAACCTTTTTGTCGCAAGTCCTGTAACTGACCGGAGATGCTCTGCGGGGTTGCGAAGAGTCTCCGGGCGATGGTTTTCACCGGTACCGTGCCCTCGCAGGTGCAAAGAAACTCGACGATCTTTCGCTGCAGAGTCGGTAGCCAGCGTACGCGTTCCTGGTAATAAGGCGTCAGTTCGTCGACCATCTTCAGAAATGGCGCAAGTAGGGCGTCGATGGTTTCGCGGGTGATGAATTGCGAGAGGACGATATAGATGCGGTGATTGCCGCCCGAAAGATGGTGCAGGGCACGAATTCGCGAACGTCCGCGGTTGGAGGAGAGGAACTCGACAAGGCTATCCTTTTGTTGGATGCGCGCGATGTTGAGCAGTAATTCCCTGGCTTCTTCCTCGTTGAGCACCTTCAAATGTTCGGTCTGAAAAAAGCCGAAGAAAGGGCCGTTGCGATCCGACAAATCTTCGACCAGTCGTTGCGCTGTCGCCACCAGGCAGAGCCGCGGATTTTCCTGGACGAACGCACGCAACTCCATTTGTCCTGCGCCACCGAGTCCTTCGAAAACGGCGTCGAGATTTTCCGCGACCACGAGCAGCGTACGAGAACCGAGCGCATCCAGCAGACGCTTTGACAAAAACTCTAAGGCCTCTTTCGGCTTCCGACCGAAGACTTCCTCGAGCGTCTCTTCGGGATACTCCTGCGGGTAACGCTTCTCCAGCGCCGCATGAATCTTGATGAGCAGTTCCAAGAGACTCGTGCAGGTCTCGTCTTCATTCAGCCAAGCGATCCGCAGTCGGTCAGCGAGCTCGGCATCGGCAGCCACCCGGCTCACGATCAGTGTCACTAGGTGCGTCTTCCCGCATCCGCGCGGCCCCACAAAGAGCAGGTGATGCTTGTGCCCAGTCGTCGCGCTTTCCCGTACGCGCTCCACTGAATCCTGCAAAAGCGCGTGCCGCTGCACGAGGATGGCCTCGAGAATTTTTGGGTCGGTCCGACTCGCGGTAAAAACCCAGATCGCCGCACCGTTTCCACCTGCCGGCCCACTCTTATTCGCAATTTCGTCGTTCATAGGCCGCGATGAAGTTTCCACCAGCGTGCGAGGAGAGGGAAGCGGAAGTGGTAGCGCCCATCCGGCTCGCGGAAGAGATAGTGGTCACGCTCCATGAGGGTGAGTAATTGCAGAAGCCGCTCGCGGTTATCAAAAGTGCTTACACTCTTCAGCGCGGCGAGCAGTTCATTCACCGAGGCAATACCCGGCGCAGTGGCGAGGTGATCGAGAATGTGGATGACCGTCTCTTCGTCGCGCCCGTAGTAGGTGCGGATGCGCTCGCGGTAATGGAGCAGTTCCCATGGATCATTGGCATCGATCAATTGCGTGGCCACGACCTGGCGGATCTCTTCGGGTGTCGCATTCTTCCCGCCCATCTTCAGCGCGCGAACGATGTGGTGAATATAAAAGGGGAAGCAATCGGCCTCCCGGGCGATCTCCGCTGCCGCGGTCTTCGGATCCGGCGCGGTCAGGCCCTCGCCCTGGATTAGCTGTCGCGCCAGTTCGATGGCATCGGCTTCGGCCAGGGGCGGGACGTCGACGGCCATCATGTCATTGACTGGGGAATTGGCGTAATTCTTCTCCTTCAATGAGGCCAGCACATGATGCAGCCCGATCGAGCCGGTGATGACCATGCGCAGCGCCCGATGGGTCTGGCGCAAAGCGCGCAGGGTATCGAGCACTTCCATGGCGCGCTGTTCGCCTTCCCGGTCGCGAATGTTCGCCAGCATGAAAGGGACTTCATCCCAGAGGAAGAGCAGGCGCGTTCCGGCCGCGTCGTTTTCGTGGACGAGGTCTTCGATCGCGCAGGTGAGGACATCCTTCCACGGGGGATCGGCCCGTTCCGGCAACTTGAAAGCGCCGCCTACTTCGATCCCGCCCATTGCCTTGAACCATTCCACCGCCCGGCGGGTGACCTTGCCTTTTCCACTCAAAAATTGGTGCACCTCCTTGTAGACGATCATCGCGAAGTCATGCGCGGTGTGGCATTTCTCTAGGTCGGTGAAGACCGGCACCCAACCCGGCGCCGGCAGATCCCGCATCTTTTTGATCACGGTGGTCTTGCCGATGCGGCGCTCGGCCGTGATGCGCAGGCTCTGGTTTTCGACGGTGTCCCAGAGGTTTTGGATGAGATGATCCCGGCCGACGACGGCTTTCGGATCGATCTGCCCGCCTGGATTCGCTTTCATATGCGTTAATAAATACGTCTAAATAGACGTACGTCAATATGGACGTATATTTATTTTGGCGTGAATCCGCATTTCGCGGAGCTGCCTTCACTCATTTTCACCTCAAATTAGGTTTGACATCGACCCGCCGAGTCCCAACGACCGCGGTCATGAACCAAACATCCAAACCATCATCACCGCCGTCATTCACCTTGGTGCCCGCCATCGAACCGGCGCCCGGAAAAGAACAGGAAACGTCCGCCCAGGAAAAGAACCCGCAGCCGCCGCAAAAGCGTCGCTCGCGGGCGCTGGCAAAGGCGAAGGACGGCTCGCAGCCGCTGCCTATCATCTGTCAGGAAAAATTCGCCCAGGCCGTCGCTTCGGGCATCAACACCACCGAAGCCTATTACACCGTCTTCGGCCGCGAGAAAGCCACTCACCGGCGCGACCACTATCGCACGCGCGAGAAGCCTCACATCGCCCGCCGCATCGAGTTTCTGCAAAAAGAACTCGCCGCCAAAGGCCTCATCACTCGCGAGGAGGTGCTGAAAATGTTAGTCGACACCATCCGCGCCAAACCTTCGGAAGCCACGATGGACAATCCCCTCTGCGAAAAGCGCGTGAGCCACAACAAAGAGTTCGCCGTCTTCATGGACAAGATGAAAGCCATCGAGCGGCTTTGCAAGATGATGGGCTGGGACGCACCGGAAAAAGTCGAGCACTCCGGAGTCACCCACGGCGAAGTCTACGTCCTCACCGAAGAACGCCGCCGCATCCTCATGGAGAAAAAACAGCGGGCCATGGAGGCGAACCGGGCAGGCAGAAATTAGGATTAGCAACTAGCATCTGAGTCGAAGCGTGGCCGTTCGAGCCCGGTCTCGCGTAGAGAAGAAAGCAGCAGCGGCTTCCAGCCGCCGGTCAAACAAACCCTGTAGCGGCGGTCTATGACCGTCGCCAATTTCCGCTCATTGAGATGATCGTCAGCGGTCCCGCCATGGCAGGACCGCCGCTACAGCAATCGGCGCTGCACCGACTTCACCGCGCCGCGGCCAATCGAAAACACAAAAAATCCTATGTTATCCGAAGAATGGGAAGGCAGCTTCATTACCTTCGCCGAAGAGACCTTGGGCCTCGCGCTCTACGACTGGCAGGCGCGAGCCGTGGAGGCCTTCGACGGTGCCAGCGACGGACTCGTGCAAGTCTCCCTCGCCACACCGAATGGCAGCGGAAAGAGCTCCGTGGTCATCCCGGCCCTCGTGCTCGGCTGGCTCGCGCTCTACCCGCGAGGCCGCGTCGTCCTCACCACGGCCGATGGCAAGCAGCTCGACGGCCAGGTCATGCCCGCGCTCGTGGCCTATCGGAGCAAGTTCCCAGGGTGGCGCTTTCTCCAGCGCGAGATTCTCACCCCGGGACCCGATGGCGATCTGGATTCCGGCGGACGCTTCGTCGCCTTCACCACCGATCAAGCCGGCCGCGCCGAAGGCTGGCACAAGCTCGACGACCGTGCCGGCCCGCTCCTCATCATCGTCGACGAAGCAAAGACCGTTGCCGTGGACATCTTCGAGGCCCTCGACCGGTGCAGTTACAACGCCATGTTACTCGCCAGCTCGCCCGGCACCATGCACGGCCGCTTTTATGAAACCCAGATGCGGCCCGCCCTTGGCTACACCCGCGTCCAGGTCGGGCTGGAGGGCTGCCCGCACATCTCGCCCGACCGCATCGCCCGCGTCACGGCGTTGCATGGCGCTGATTCGCCGTTCACCCGCTCGACGCTGCATGGCGAATTCATGGAAGCCGAAGGCGAGACCCGCTTCGACCGCGAGGGCCTCGCTGCCCTCCGCGACATGGCCGCGCACGGCCACGACACCGCCCAGCGCGGCATCCTCCACGAGCAGGACCGCGGCCGGGCCGGCCGGGGACCGGTCACCGTCGGCCACGATCCGCAGGGCTGGCTGTGGCTGTCCGAACGCCCCACTCCGGGCTGCAGCTACATCGGCTTCTGCGACCCCATGACCGGCGAGCAGAGCGAAGGCTCACGCGAACGCGACACCCACGCCGCGGGCATCCTCCGCGCCCCCTACGTCGACGCCGCCGGCGTCGAGCACGACATGGAACTCGTCGCCGCGATCTACGCGCCTTCGTCCGACGAAAACAGCGGCGCCGCCTGCCGCTGGGACAACGACGTCCTCGCCGCCCGCCTCGCCATGTTACTGCGTTACTTCGGTAACTGTTTGTGTATCTGCGAAGCGAATAATTCGGGAACAGAAGTCATCCGCCTCCTCCTCCTCGAGGGATGTCATCTCTGGCGCCGCGAAAAGCCAAATCATCGCGTCCCCGGTCGCAAGATGCTCGAGGTCGTCGGCTTCCTCACCACCAGCGCGACCAAGAACTACTGGATCGGTGCCCTCGGCGCCGCCATCCGCGAGCGCATCCTCGTCTGCAAATTCCGCCCCGCGGTGAGGCAATGCGCTACATTTATCCTGAACGAGAAGGGCACCGGCGAAGCCGAGAAAGGATGTCACGACGACTGGGTCGCCGGCCTCGGCCTGGCCATCTACCAGGTCGGCGCGGCAACCCCGTTGCAAGGCCCGCCGATGGTCGGGCTGTGGCCGGTGGCCTACGGCAGTTACGAAAGCACGGCGAAGGGGGATGACCTGGCGGCAGCCGTGCGGTGACGATCGACAAGCCGGCGTTTTTTCTGGACAGCGCGGAGGAGAGTCCCAACGGCGGGAGTCATGCCTAAACCTATGAATAACTCACATCAAGGACGCGGACGTAATTCCGCGAGACGGACTCAGTATAGCTTCACTCCGCCGAGGCCCATTGTGCGTTCGGAGCAGCAGAAGCGATCGGCGGCGATTTCCGAGGCGCGAACCACGCCAGGACAACTCGGGGCGTCGCAAGGCGGGCGGGGAGTCACCCCGGCGGCCGATTGGAATGCCGCGTTTCCCTCGACATCGCGAGCCCCGGAAACAGAAACCCGGAGCGCTGACGAGATCGCCGCCGCACAGGCCGCGAAGACTCCAGGAACCAGCCTGGGGCTGACTTCGAAAGATGATTGGAACAAAATGTTTCATCCGAAGACGCCAGCCACCCCGGGTGCTCAGCCCCCGGCCGGTCCCGCTGCAGCGGCGACGGGCGATAAGCCATCTGGAAACAAGCCGCCGGCGGGTGGAGCGGGTGGCGGAGGAAAGACGGGAACGGATGGAAAGAGCATACCGGCAATCTTCACTCAAGGTAACATGGCCGCGAATTCGCCGGGCGGAAGCTCGCCGACCGCCCAGTGGAGTCCGGCAGGCGATCCGCCGGTGAACCAGCCGAACTATCTTTTCGACGGAAGTGGTGGAGCGGGTGCGGGGACGGCGCCCCGGAGTGGAACCTCGACGGGAGGAAGCGGCCCGGCGGTTGCCCAGGCCGTGCCGAGCGGAACGGATGCGACAGGATCGGGACCGGCGATGGGCGATAGCGGCGGCGGGTCGGGATCAACGCCTGCCTCACCCACCGGCGGAGCCTTGACCGCGGCGAACGGCCCGGCGAATTCACCCGCTCCGGCCAGCGGCGGTGGGGACGATGGCGGAGGGGACGAGGTGAGCTAAGGGGAACGCGAATAGGAGTGAGTGCGCAGGCGCCGGTTCGCTGAAGTGGTGATATCACGACGGTGGACCGGCGCCGATCTTTTCCGGTGAAGTTCCGGATAATTTGGTTCGCGAGGGAGTGATGTTATCGAGTGTAAGTGGCTATGAGTGGTGGCCGGACCGGAGGATCACTTTTCAAGTTGACTTAGGAAGGTCGAGTCCCAAGGCGCGCGGTTGTGAGCTATTCTTCTTCTTTCGACGATTGGGGGGCGAGCGATGCGGGGACGCCGCAAGCAGACACCCAGGTGAACGATGGTGCGGCGGTGGTGGCCTCGCCCGGACGGTCTGATGACACAACCGGACAAGGCTCTTCGACAAGTGATGGGGGCTCAGGAACGGGGACACCGGCGGTGGCGAACGATCGATCGTGGGCGTTGGATGCGACGCCGTCCGCGGGGGGAAAGCAGTGGGATCCTGCTTCCACGGGTAGTGGGGCGAATTTGAATGCGGCCAATCCGGGTACGGCTTCTACGGATCCGCCGACCGGCGGCGCTACGGGGAAGGCGGCGGAAAATCCACCGGGCAACGACTCGGGGAGCCACTCGAATAACGGAACCGGAGACGGAGCGGGGAGTGATTCAACGGATCACTCGGGAGTTACCCCAGTCACCTCGCAGGCGCCGCAGGCCGATGGCAGCGTGAAGGTAAGTGCGCCGGCCGGAAGCCCAGCCGTGGATGACCTGGAGGCGAATGACCCGGAGGCGACGCATCAGCGAATGTTAGCGGACCAGTTGGCCGGCCAGGTGTATGGGCCGATGCAGGGCGGGCGCTTTTTCTGGAAACCGGGGGAGAAGGAGAATGGCCTGCAAACGGCGGTGGCGGATGGGGAGTTATCGGAGGAGGAAGCGGCGGGGCTACGGGATGAGGCGCGGCGTCAGGATCAGCAATACAACGCGCTGCTCAGCGCGATGCAGGGTAACAAGGCTTATGGGTTGAATGATGAAGGGCAGATTTATTACCCGCGCGGAGGAGTGGAGCGGGCGATGCGCCAGGCGTGGCAGGATGGCTTGATCGAAGAGCCGACCAACAAGCAGCGGCAAGGCGCCAAGGAGAGTGACTGGACGGAGCAGTCGCGACAGCAGGCGCAGGTGGGTGGGCGGCTCTACCACATCACACCGGGACAGCAGATTGAGTATCCCGATGGGCGGACGGAGGAGGCGATGGCGCAGGCGGTGCGCGACGGGGTGGTGGAGAATCCGCCGCCGTGGATCTGGCAGGCCGCGGCGGAGGCCGACTGGAGGGCGCAGTCGGTGATGGCTTCGCGTGCCGGGCAGAAGCCGTACCGGGTGGAAACGAACGGGACGGTGACGCTCTCGCAAACGCAGCCGCTCACGTCGATGACGGAGGCGGTGCGCGACGGGGTGCTGAAGAACCCGGATGAGAAGACCTGGACGATGTTACAAGGCATGGAGGATGCGATGCAGGCGGCGACGAAGGGCCTGGGGATGCCAGTGGAAGCGAGGCCGCCGCCGACGGCGAAGGATCGGGCGCAGGCGCTGAGCGATGCCCACCTCGGGATGAAGCTGTATCATTTCGACGACGCCGGGAACCTGCAGTTTTCGGACGCGCGGCCGCTGGATTCGCTGGTCGAGGCCGCTCGGGATGGAGTGCTGACTTCACCGCCGACCGCGGAGGTGTGGGAGGCGATGGCGCTGAAGCAGAAGATGGTGCAGGCGGCAGGATCGAATGCGGAACTGAAGGCTCTGGTCTACGGGCTGGGGCATGGAGCGGCGTTTGCGGCGACGGCGCCGATCGGCCGCGCGTTGGCCGGATTGGCAGGCTTGCCGACGGGGTTCGGGGCGGCGGCGCTCGCGACGGCGGGAGCGACGGCGACGGGCATGGCCGGGGCGGCGACTTACGACGAGCTCATGCACTTACTGGCGAAGCATAGCGAGACGATCAACTCCTTTGTCCAGGCGCAGGAGTTACATAAGAACTATGCGATGACGGGTGACTTCGTGGCCAATGCGCTCGGGCTTTCCCGCTCGGTGATGAAGTTTGTCGGTGTGAAGGCGGGGCCGCTGGCGGACTTTTTTGCAGAGCGATCGGCGGTGGCGGGCAAGACCGCGGCGGAAGTGGAGCAGGCACTGGCCGCGGCGAAGGCGGCGCGACTGTCGGGGTTTGCGCCGTCGGTGCAGGCAGATGCTCTTGCACAGGCGTCGAGGTTGATCAACGCGGTCGGGCAGAGTTATGCGGAGAGCGGGGGTGGGGTGGTGCACTCGGTGCAGCAGTTTGCGAATCTGGCGAAGGCGGCGTCGTCGCAGGGCGCGACGCGGGCGGCGATCGGCGCGACGATCGCGAAGCAAGTGGGGACGCAGGCGGCAGGCTCGATGACGATGGATGCGCTCATGCGGGCGGTGTTCGGGGGCCAGTTGCCGAAGCCGGTGGATTCCTTGACGGCCGGGGTGCTCGGCGCGCTCCACGCGGGCCATGCCTTGGGGCCGCGCAGTTATTCCAGTGACGAGGTGGGAGATATCGCGCTGCGGGGTTATGCCCACATGGCCACGGGGACGGATCCGAGCCAGACGGTGGACATGGCCCGGTTGCGGGCGACGCCAGGCATCGGCGAGGGTGTGACGGAGCGAATGACACAGCCGCTCTCGCCGGCGGAGCAGGAGGTGTTTAAGCTTTTCCATAGCCAGGCGACGGAAGGGATGAAAAGCGGGAAGCTGGCGCCAGATCCGTCGCAATGGCAGGCCCGGGCGCAGCAGGTCCTGGCCGGGAACCGGCCGACGGGGGTGGTCCAGGTGGAAGTCGGGCCGCGGGGGACGGGATCCGGTGAGGATGCTGGGAAAAGTCCGGCACTGCCGGGCAGTGGTGGAACGATTTTGCCGGCGGGAGTGGGGACTTCGAGTGAAGCACCGGTGACGAAGGGCGCGTCGCCAGCGACACGCGGATCGGGTGAAACGACCGGGACGGGCGACACGACGAAAGCCTTGCCGGCGGAGAATGGACTAACTCCGAAGTTAGCGAATAACCCGCCGGAGAATCGCCTGAAGCCGGGCAATTCAGCGCCGGGTAACCCAGTCAAGGATAGCACGGTGCCGGGCCGTCCGATTTCCGGAGAGGCGCCTGGACCCTTGAGGACGAGCGCCGGTCCTTCGGTGACTTCTGCTGGAGCGTCCGCATCGCCGGTGACTCCCGGTGCAGGTGGTCCGCCGGGCGCCGGTGGTGACACGACCTCTCCCGGCTGGGGCGACCTGACGCCGGAGCACCGTGGTCAGCCGGTAGAAACGCAGGATGGCCGCCGCGGTGCGTTGCGAGCCGTGGGTGAGAAGAATGTCGCTCTACAAAACGGCGCGGAAAAGATACAGCTGGCCCCGCGGGCGGAAACGCGGTTGACGCGATCTTCCGAGCCACCGGGCACGGTGGTTTCCCCGGCCTCGACCGGCGGCCCGCTGGAAGGCGGCCTGGCCCTGGCGAGTCAGCCTCTCGCGCTTACCTCCCCCAAATCCGGTGCGCCGAATCCGATCCGGGAACTGCGGCCGGCTCCCGGCTGGGGCAAGCTAACGAAGGAGGACCGCGGCCGGCCCGTGGAAACACAGGATGGGCGGCGTGGCATGTTGCGCGCGGTAGGGGAGAGGAATGTCGCATTGCAGGATGGCACGACAAAGATGCAACTTGCCCCGCTGGTGCAGGCCCGGCTGGCGCGGACTGAATCGCAAGCAGGTCCGTTGGCTCGAGCCGTGGGCCAAAGGGATTTTTCGAGGCTCGGCGATGGGGGAATCCCGAGCCCGGGAGCCGGGGCTGTTCAAATCGTTCATGAAATGAGCCCCGAGCCGGAAGAGCCGGGTGGCTCCGGTGAACCGAGCGTCCCTGCGGAACCGGCAAATGGCCCGGTGCGGCCATTCGCAGATCCGGCGAATGAGGGGTGGGGAAAATTCGGGGCCGAAGATGTGGGAAAGATGGTGGAGGGGCTCGATGGGCGGACGGGAATTCTGCAGACTGTGCGGCCGCCGATGGCCACGGACATCCACGGGAATCCCATGGGCACGCCCCTCCGTCTCCATGTGCCGGGCCGGCAGCTACCGCCGCGGGCGAAAGAGCCGCCGCCTACTTCGGCCGAGATCGGATTACGTATCGCGATCAGGCAGGAACGGGATGAGATTGCCGGGGAGTTTCACCGGCTCGGCATCGAGACGATCGATAACCCATGGCTGAATATCCAGCATCGTGCGGATCGGGAAGGTTTCATGACCGCGAATCTTTCTCCCAAGAGGATGTTCGGTAAGGCAATGGCGAAAGGCAGGGAAAACACGGAAGCGCGAATGGCCGTGGCTCAAACCGGCTATCGCGAAGAATACGTTCACGGGATTCGTGATCTCGTGCTGCTCCAGCAGTGGCTGGCGCGCGGCGGCATGAGAAGCGGCGAAGACTTTGCCGAATTCCAGCACCGCCAGAATGAGGCGATCATCAAGGATGTGACGCACAACATTAAAGATGTCCCGGCCCAACAAAAGGCAATGGCGACATTATTGAAATATTATGGCGGCGGGTTTGCGCAGATGACCGAGCCGGACCTTTGGACCGAAATCCAGAAGGAGGGTAGCGAAGAGCGGACCAAGGTCATTACGGAAGGAATCCGCGAACTGGCCCAATTTGCTGTTTATGGCAAGAATTCCGAGACCGGGCATCTGGAGCATCTGGATACCGCCGCACACGCCGAGAGACGGGCATTTTTCAAATCGCAGTTGCGGCAGGTGAAGGACGGTATGTACGGCCGCTTGTTGAAACAAGCTCTCGCACAAACCATTCAGGGGATTCGGAATCCTTGGCCCTTGCGCGACAGGCGCCCTCGAAGCTAATATCTCTACAGCAAAAACTGGTGAAATCGCGCTGCCTGTTTGTCGCTCAAGATCTTATAGTCTTACCCTCGCGAAACAATCACTTTCCCACGATTATGTCCAATCAATCATCCTTCTCGAACGGTCACGAATCTTTTGATAAAACGGGGCGAAAGTGGGGGGATGACGATTGGTGTGAGGATGATCGGTGTCCGGCGAACACTTATAACGGACCGGGAGAGTTCCAAGTGAAGGATCTGGGTCTGAGATTCATCGATGGAATACGCCTGGGGTATTGGTTCAAGTCCGGAATGAAAGCGGAATTGTTCGAGAAGGGCCGCGAGTCTTTCGTTCATCCGTTGGAAGCGCCGAAAGGAGTCGTGCAATGGCCGGTGGACGCATCTTCTGTCTTGATTTTGCGGTTGCCGGCGGAGACTTCGATGATTTGCGCGGTCGTCGCCTGGCACTGGGATCCCGCGCAGTGGGAAGAGCTTGAGCGAGCGTGCGAAAGCGTATCACCGCAAATCATGGAAGGTGTGCGAAAGGACAAGGAGAGGCGCGATGAACTGAACCGCATTCGAATGGAGGAGCGATCGAAAGATCCCCTGTTTCGCTTCACCGACGAAGAATGACTCTAGTTATCCGTGTCCCGGGGGCGAAACCAAGTCGTAAGGCTGGATTAAATGAGTCCATTCATATGAAGGTCGATGGGGATCGAGCATCCAGCGAGGAAGCGGGGCAGCGTAACGAGGTCTACGGGCGATTGCTGGCCACTTTGATGGGTAAGCTGCCGCACGCTATTTTTTCGCAGGAAATTTTGCGGACGGTTGAAGATCAGACGCGGCTTTGAGGCTTGCGTTAGCAACTCCCGTATCTTACACTATTCAACCGACTTTCATCTTATGGATTTCTCACTTGGTAAACGCCTGACCGATGAAAAAAAAGGGAGCTTATTCCGATGGACGGGTCTCCTGCACTAACTGGTAACTGGACGACGAGTGACGATCTTTTCCGCGAAAGCAAGACACATCATCTTCAAGCGGAGGGCCCTGGAGATTTTCAGTTCGCACCGATCATTGCCGATCGTGATTTTGACCAGATGCGCCTCGCCTACGAATTTCAGGAGGGTACGAGGGCCGACTTGGTAGAAGAGGGGGGGCGAAAGGAGAGGCATCTGCTGACGGCGCCGCGCGGAGAGATCGATGTGATGATCGAACCATCACGACAGTGGGTGCTGCGCCTGCCGGTGGAAACGAGCGTCGTGATTCGTGTGGCCGCCGTGCATTGGGACGAAGCAAGGCGGACGAAAGCCCGGGTGAAGAAAGAGTTGTCGCCGGCATGGAAGCAATTCCTCGATGAATATTCGCGATATTCGAGTTCCGGGCGAAAGGGAGAAAATACCGTGTCGCTATTTCATTGGACCCGGAGGCAGTCGCCGTTAGCCGCCGAAGACGCGTTGCACGAGTTACGAGAGATTCGTGCGCAGCGAGACGCCGCGAGGAAAGGGTAAGACCTGAACACCGAGGTGGATTTTGATTGAAAGGAGCGGCAGGCGTCCCGGTCTTCTTTCGCGATGGTCCAAACTCCGCGAGTTGAGGGTTGTAAAGTGGAAATCGCAAATCCTGAATGGAAAAGGATCGCCCGATGCGTTTCATTGGAGCCCGCTATGACCCAGAGCCGCACCAACCCCAAAGTCGACGGATATTTAAAGAGCGCGAAGACGTTCCGCGAGGAGATGACGAAGCTGCGGGCGATGATGCTCGAGTTGCCGATGAAGGAGGAACTGAAGTGGGGAAAGCCGTGTTATACCGTCGATGGAAAGAACGTGGTCGTGATCGTTGGTTTCAAGAACTATTGCTCGCTCATTTTCGCCAGGGGAGCGTTGCTCAAGGATCCGCAGGGGATTCTCGTACAGCCCTCGGAGAACACGCAGGCCGCGCGGCAGATGCGATTCACGAGCGTGGCCGAAGTGGTGAAGCTGGAGCGCGCGGTGAAAGGTTATATCGAGCAGGCGATCGAGGTGACGAAATCCGGGCAGGAGGTGACTTACAAGAAGACGACGGAGTTTCCGATGCCCGAGGAGTTACAGGCGAAGATGAAGAAGATGCCGGCGTTCAAGAAAGCCTTCGAGGCGCTGACACCCGGGCGGCAGCGGGCTTACTTGCTGCACTTCGGCGGGGCGAAGCAATCCGCGACGCGCGCGGCGCGGATCGAGAAGTGTGTGCCGCAGATCCTGGAAGGGAAGGGGTTCAACGAGGAGTATCGGTCGGCGAAGAAGTAAGAAAAAGGCGCTGGCCTCGAAGAGAGGCGCGGGGAATTTTCAATTTTGAAGTGATGCCTGACGACGCTCTATTTGCTGCGATTCAAGAACGCCATGGTTTTGCTTTGCCGGCCGAGTATCGGACCATGCACGAGAGCGGTTTCTTGACGCTCGACCGGCCGGCGACGGCTTACGAGTTCACGACACCGGGCCATCATTACCTTTGGCTCAACGACATGGAATGGCACAAACTGGAAGAGATTGCGGCGTTCGAGTTTCCTGATTATCTCGCGCCGCATCTGCCTCACCTTGTGCCGTTCGCCTTCACGGGCGCGGGCGATTACTGGTGCTGGCAGACGGATCACCCGAACGGGCAGGATGCGCGGGTGCTTTTGTGTCCGCACGATTACAGGCTGGCGAAAGTCTACGCGCCGAGTTTTCCCGCGGCGCTGTATCGACAGGCGCTGGAGTTTGCTTGTTATGATATGGTGACGGATGAAAACGAGGCGGCGAATCGCGCGTTTCTGCGGCGGTGGGCGGTGGACCTGGCTGGGATCCTGCCCTCGGTCTGGTGTGAGACGCTGCGAAGCCTCAGCGAAGCGCCGCTCGTGGAGTGGACGGAGCTGCAGTTTACGACGCGGTCTTTTCTCACGGCACAAGACCGGGCGGCGATGGAGCGGCGCGACATCGGCTTTCCGGAGTTCGATGCGGAGATTCCATGGTGTAACTTGTAATTCACACGATTTCTCGCGGGTCACGCGAAGGGTGGCTCGGTGATTGCTGGATCAAGGGCCACACCATTTACCTAGACCGCACATCACTTTATGGGAGCTGCTTATTATATCGTATTGGATGCCGAGATCGATGACCTGGACACGATGATGGATGGCAAAGCGCTGTCGCGCCACATCGAGACCCTGGACGCCGCGGCGCACGAACTGGGAGTGCGTCCGCTCACGGATTTCCTGAGCATGGACGGGGATTCGCTGCACGGCATCCTGGGTGACGATGCCGACGGCATCAACGTGCCGCCGGTGCAGCAGTTCTCGGCGCAGGAAGGCCTGAGCACTCTCCGGGCGCTGCTGCCCCGGGCAGAGGCGCAGCCCGCGCTGCACGACCTGAAAGATTGCGAACGCATTCTGAGCGCGGCGGCTGAGCACGGGGCGCGCTGGCATTTCCAGGTGGATGTGTGATGGCATGACCTCGCGCTGAGAGGCCTGCGGCGCGTTGCCGGGATCTGCTGAGAGGGAGGCTGGCGCGCGGCATTTCAGCGGAAACGTGCGCCGGAAATTGCTATAAGAGGAACTTCCCGTATGGAACTGTCCAAGGAAGAAGACCACCAGCTCCGGGCGCTCTACTGGCGCTTGATGATCCTGCCATGGTTGCTGCCGGCGTGCGGGATCCTGCTTTGGAGTGTGTTGATCCTCGCGTTTGGATACTGGGCGTTTGCGCTCGGGGTGTTCGCGCAGGCGATTTCTTTTCGCCGGCTGCCCGCGCTGCTCGGGGTGCCGATGGCGCTGTTTTTCTTTGGCGTGAGCTGGCATTTGCATTGGGGGCCTTTCGTGACGGTCGACTGGACGGGCTCGCATGAGGCGTCGGTCATCGTGGCGCTGGTTTGCTTTCTCGCATTCTTCTCGGCGGGCGCGCGTTTTTTCCGCGGGTGGCGTTATCAGCGGTTCAAGCAGGAGCCGGGCTGGTTCATGATCCGCGAGCGGATCCGTGCGAAGGCGTGGCAGGATCTGGCCCGGGAGGAGGCCGATGCGAATTGGAAGAAGGAAGCTCGTGAGGCGCTCTACGAGAATGTGGGCTTTCATCCCCGCTGGAGCCTGGACCTCGAAGCCATCTATGCGCGCGGGGGCCATACCTATGGGGATTACTATCTCTTCAAGTGTCCCAAATGCGGCCGCCCGGTGCTCTTCGACTACGAGGTCGACGATGTCTTCTTCGACCTGGACGATTTCAAGGCGGGCGCCCCGCATAACCTCTCGTATGGCCCCGTCCCGTGCGTGGATTGCGGCTTCGGCCTCATGCCGTATAGCTCGGACGACCTGGAGGCTGAACGCGACTGGCTGCTCACGCCGCAGGAGATTCACGAGCGCGGGCTGGACTGGATCGTGCGCAAGGACGGCGGGTGGGGGCGGACACCGACGGCGGAGAATGCAGGTGGAAGTTAGGGCATTTGCGGTTCCCGGCGGTCGCCCTCCTGGTCCTCCCAGCGCCTTGAGCTGAATGAAAACCCGCATGCGTCTTGCGGGATTCGCTGGACCTCCACTTGAGGTATCGACCGGATACCGGCTCTTCCGAGCTGTGGATTAGAGTCGGCAAAGGAATGACTTCTCCAGGATGGAGAAAGATACCTCAACGATAGACGCATCATCCTCCAAAAAAATAACACTATGCCGAATGCGATTGCCGGTCTCGACGCCAACTTCAGCCTCACGAAACATATCGATGGCATCAAGAAAGCGGGTTATAAATACGCGATCCGCTACTACAACAGCAACAACCCGAGCAAGAATCTGACGCTTGGCGAAGCGCAGGCCCTGGTCAAAGCCGGGCTGAAGCTGGGCGCCGTCTGGGAAAACGGCTATCCCGACCACCCGGGTTATTTTTCCCACGATGTCGGCGTGCACGACGGCACGGTCGCCCATCACATGGCCCAAAAGGAAATCGGTCAGCCCTTTGGGACACCGATTTATTTTGCCGTGGACTACGACGCGAAGAAGGCCGACCTGGCCGCGATCACCGCGTATTTCCAGGGAGTCCGCGACGGGTTCAATGCCATCTCGAAAAATGATACCAAGGCTCAATACGCGGTCGGCGCTTACGCTTCCGGGCTCGTCTGCTCGACGCTTCTGGCCAAAAACTTGAGCACTTACTCGTGGCTCACGCAATCCACAGGGTTCAATGGCAGCAAGGATTTCGCCAAACAGAAGCTGTATAACTTGATCCAATATCTCCCGAAAACGGTGGCCGGTGTGGGTAACGTGGATCCGGATGCTACCAATCCTGGAAAAGATCCCGGACTGTTCACGATCTAGGTCGTGTTCACGAAGGGTGGGGCGAAATTACGAAGGTAGGGCGCAATGGCCTCATTGCGCCGGAAAGGAGGGAGATGTGCGCGGAGCGGAGTTTGCGAGCTGCCGCCTCGTGCGCCTCGCCCACGGACGGCTGAGGCCAGCCGTCCCTACCAGGCGCCTCGCAATTTCCGAGCGTTACTATCGCGAGGGCACGGGCTTGTCGGCTTGATTTGGATGAAATCTTCACCTTCCATTCGGACTTTCAGGCCGGTGACGAGGGCGTAGTAGGTGACGGCATCGGCCACGGACACCTTCGTCAGGTCCAGTTTGATGCGGGGAAGCCGGTCGGGATCGACGGAAAGGGCGAAGCTGACTTTCACCCCGATTCCGGCCGGGTCCAGGTCGCGGCTCCTTTTTTTGAAGTAGTCGGCTGCTTCCATCGGCCATGTGTCCCAGAACTGCAGATGGGGAATGATGAGCGTCGCGGCTTTCGACCTGGCGGCCTCGGGAGGCCGGGCGGGGGCGCCGCGCCCTTTGGCCGCGACGATGAACACGTTCCCGTCTTTCGTAATTGCCAGCCCGGCGGCGCGGGCGACGGCTTTGACTGCATCCTCCGCCGAGATGTTGGTGAGTTCCAGGTCCACGGTCCGGTCATTGGCGCCTTCGGCCGGATCGACGACGACGGAGATACCCGGATTGCGTTGCAACGGCCGCGGCTGGTCAAAGTCGCCCTCGACCTTCATGCGGATGAGTCCGATGGCATCACTGACCCGGGTTTCGTAAAAGCTCAGGTGCGGCAGGATGACGCTTTCCGGCGCGGGTGCGGGAGTATCTTCGGAAAATGACTTCGCGATGGCGAGGAACAGCACCGCCGGGGTGATGAGGAGGGGTTTCATCGAAGTGGTGGGGGGATAACTTGGAGTGGGGAAGAGCCAAGTCCTGTTGTGTGCGATTTGGCTGCGACGCTGTAATACCATTCGCGAAATCGGCCAGGGCGAAGATTTTGTGCCTGGCGAATTGGGTTGTAAGTCGATGTAAGTAGTGGCGGTGAGTTAGGCTATCTCGAGCATTGACAAGGTGGGCTGCGGTCCCAAGGCGCGAGGGTGATGGATAATTCAGAAAGCAATACCGCCGAGGAAGCGATTCCAGTCCCTCCGTCGACTGATGTAAACGGCGCCGGGAGCGATGCGGCGCCCGCGACAAATGACGATTTCGCGACAGGTGCGACGGCGACCCTGCCGGCGCTGGCGAACACCGGAGGGCCGCCCCCGTGGCTCGGGAGCAGGGAGGGTTTCGCGCAGTTCGGGGTCAACTATCTCGCTGGCGACCTGCCTACGGGCGCGGTGCTGAGTGGGCCGCTGGTCGGGGGAGACGATTCGGGCTCGGAACGGGGCCTGGTGGGCGCTGCGTCCCGAACAGCGCGGCTGTTTGCTTTCGATCCCTGGCTGAATCCATGGCTCGGTGAGAAGACCTCCCTCGCCAGCAGTGGAGGCATGAATGGTCTCGCGGGACCGGCCGGACTGGGAAATGCGCCGATGGCTGGAAACCTCGCGAGTGGGATAAGTTCGGAAGGTTCTTCGATGCCTTCGCGCAACGTGCCGCCGGCCGGAACCGATCTAGCGATCGCGGCTCCAGAGGCCAATGCTTCCGGCAACGGCAGCGGGGAGGAGAATGGAAGCCAGAATCGATTCCCTTCGGACCTGCGGGTCCAAGCCAGTCAAGTCCAGTCCAGCCTGGTCAAAGCTGGTCCAACCCAAAATTTTCCCGCAAGTAACGTCGCAGCCGGCGCGAGTAGCGTTCACGTCGACACGAATGCAACGCCTGCGGTGGCCTCCTCTCCGCCTGCGGCGGCCCAGGATCAAGCTGGCGCCAAGCCCGCGGATGGTTCGCTGGCAGGGGACAATCGCCGGCCCTATGACGTCGACGAGAAAGGGATCATGTTTATCCCCGGCCAGGAAGTCGAGGGAATGAAGGCGGCCGCGCAGGACGGTCTATTCCCTTCGCTGACCCAGGACGATTTGATCGCCGCGGCGGAGCGGGACTCAGCCTATCAAGTAACGATCCAGACGATGCTCGGCAAGAAGGCGTATGGCGAGGGGCCGAATGGCGAATTCAACCGATTGCCGGGGATCAGCCGTGTCGACACGCTCACGGCCTTGGTCCAGGACGGGAAGATTCCGAATCCTCCGCCCGAGAAATGGCAGCGGGCGAAACAACTCGATGCGGAGGAAGCGGCATCTCAACTGGACGACATCCAGTTTCCGAAGGCCGAGTACCCGGGTGGATGGAAACCGACCGCGATCGAGCCTTCCTCGCCGCCGGCGTCGCCGCAGCGGCCCGGGCAGGCGTCACAGCCTGCGCCGCCGCTTCAGGCTACGCCGTCAACATTGACACCACCACAGCCCACGCAGGCACCACCACAGCCCACGCCGCAACCTCAGGCCGGGCGGTTGCCGCAGAGTGGGCTGCCATCACAAGCCGCCCAACTGCCACAGGCCAAGCAACCACCTCAGCCGACACAGCCACCGCAACCCAGGCTGTCATCGCAGAACGAGCAGCCACCATCGAGCGCGCCGCCGCAGAACGAGCAGCCACCGCAGGCCGTTCCTGCTCCTCCAACCGCCCCCGCGCCGTACCCGCTGGTCAATGGCGAGGCCGCGCCGTTCAATTCCTGGCGTCCCCTTGATGCCCTGACTGCCGCGGCAAACGACGGCGTCATCGAAATTCCGCCGCAGGAAATCTGGAGCCTGGCTGCAAGGAACCAACAGACACTCAAGGCGGCCGGACTCGACCTGCCCGATGCGCCGCCCACGCCAGCGCAGTTGGCCCAGGCGCGAGTGGACGTGCGCAGGGGGCGTCGAGCTTATGGCCTCGATGCCCTGGGGCGGCCCGTTTGGAAGGATGGCGCCTGGGTGCGGGGCATGACCGAGGCCGCGCGTGATGGAATCCTCTCGCCGGTCGAGGCGGCCGCTTATCTACCCCACGCAAAGGTTGCCGACGCGAAGTTTCAAGAGTTAGTCGAAGCCGCAGGGAGTCATCCGGAGTTAAAGGCTTTCATCGCCTCTGCCGTCAGATCGGCAATCTCTACCGAGGCCGCGGCTGCGGTGACGCGAGCGAGCGATGTGGCTCTCGGACTTGGGGGCGGTGCCGTCACGCTGGAAACCGGTGGCTGGGGTGCGCTCGTACTGCCGCTCATTGCGCGCGGGACTATCTTTCTCGGTGCACAATCGGCCACGAATTGGGCTCTGAAAGCGGTCCAGTCCAAGCTGGCCCAATACAGCGACACGGTCCGGCAATTTGAGGCCAGCGAGCAACTCGCGCCGCGGGCTGCCCTCTGGGGCGACCTCTCGGGCGGCGGTGTCCGCGGCATTCTGTCGCTGAAAAACATTGCGCGCTTGGGCGAAAGCGAGTTCAGCGCCGTGCTGGAAAAAGGCCTGGCCAGCGGTCTCGACGAAGCCACGGCCACCGCGCAAGCCCGCCTCGCCGCGACGAAGATCATCAGCACGCGGTTGGTCTCGGGCGCCGCATCAGGTGCGGCCTTCGAACTCACTCTCCGCCCGGCCTTTGACGCGCTGCGCAACGCCGGCGCCGACGCTCTCGGAGTCGATCACGCGCAACTTCAAAACCCCACTGTCCAGTCCGTCCTGAACTCTGCGTTCATGGGAATGATCTTCTCTGGCGACGGCAAGGCGTCGACCCCGGAGACGCTCAGGGCGAGATCTCTCCTCGAGGCTTCGCTCCAGGCTCGGGCCGACGGCATCCCGATCGAGCAAAGATTAAGCCCCGCGGACCTGAGGGACTATCAACGGTTAGCTCCGCAATTCGCGGGAATGCTGAATCGCGCCACACAGCAGCTATCCCTTCACCCCGAGGAGTTCCGAAACCAGATCAACTCGATGTTATCGGGCCCGGGTCGCTCGACCGAGTTAGATTCAGGAGGAGCAAGAGTTGGCCTTGGCCTCACCGATCTCCCGACAAATTCAGATATCAACCCAAACATTCCGGCAGGCATTCCCGGCGGTTCGGGCGGCAGAGCGAGACGAACATCCAGTCTTCAAAAAGCGGATAAGACGTCTTCCGCCCCGCCCGCCAGCGTGGAGTCGACCGGAAAGACTTTATATTTCCAAGATTTCGAAGTCCAAGGAGTGCACGATCTGTCTCATCTTTCCATTGAGGATCTTAAAGATATGAAACGCGACGGGACTTCTGCGATGACAATTAATGGTGAGCGCATTGTGACGCACCATATTGACCAAAAGGCAGCCGGACCTATTCTCGAGGTTCCGGAGCCTCGTCACAGTGTATGGAATAAGGAGCAGCATCCGTTCGGGAATAAGCGCGGCGTCGGCTTGACGGATGAGGAGCGCGCCGCCCATAATGCTTGGAGAGTTCGATACTGGAAATGGCGGGCGACTGAAGAACTCGAACGTAGACAAAAGCTCGGCCAATAACTTATGAGACAAGATACTTGGTTTGCTCTGGAGGAAAGATTTGAGCAGTCGCCGCGCTCAAAGGCGGAACCGGTGACAATGGACGAAATCGCTCAGGCGGAGCAAAAGGTCGGCATCCCGTTGAGTGCGGATTATAAGGAATTCGTTGTTCGTTATGGCGGAGCGATCGTTGGCCCTTATCCCATCTACGGATTGAGAAGGGCACCCCGACTGGGATTCCGCGAAGGTTCGTTCGTGGATGTGACAAAGCATTTCCGTCAAGAGAGATGGCCAGGTGCAGAGGGACTGGCGATCTTTTCAATGGACCACGATGGTAATCCCATCGGACTGGATCCGGACGGAAAGGTTTGGATCATCGATCACGATTTCGGTGGCCTGCAGATCCTCGATCAGGATTTCGAAGGGTATCTCTGGAAGAAGTGCCTGAATTCGGTGGATTGATCGATCCTTTAAGGTGATGAAACGGTGAATGCGATCTTTCTCTTTTCCGTTCGGCGGCAGCTGCGAAGTTAGTAACTCATCTGTTCGAGATCCGAGAGGAGGGTGGGGCCGGTGGGGTGCCAGTTGAGGCGCTCTTGCGTTTGAGCGCTGGAGGCGGAGAGGTCGAGGCCGGCGAACATGGCGAGCCAGCCGAAGTGGGCGGGGGCTTCCTGCGGGGTGATGGAGACGGTGGGGAGATTCAGGCCGCAGCCGATGACTTCGGCGATTTCGCGGACGGTGACCCCTTCCTCGGCGACGGCGTGATAAACGGCGCGCGGGGCGCGTTTCTCGAAGGCGAGGCGGTAGAGGCGGGCGACGTCGAGGACGTGGGCGGCGGGCCAGCGATTGGCGCCTTCGCCGATGTAGGCGGAGAGGCCTTTCTCGCGGGCGATGGCGATGGCGTAGGTGATGAGGCCTTGCTTGGTGCGATCGTGGACTTGGGGCAGGCGCACGATGGAGACGGGGACGCCGTGGGCGGCGACGGCCATGGCGGCCTCCTCGGAGGCAGCGCGCGGGATTTCGGTGGAGGGCCGGCCGGGATTGTCCTCGAGGGCGGGCAGGCCGGGGCCGGCGCTGGCCATGCCGGTGCCGGAGGTGATGACGAAGGGGCGATCGGAGCCGGCGAGTTCGGCGCCGATGGCCTCGATGGCGCGTCGGTCGGTCGCGCAATTCTCGGCGAATTTGGAGAAGTCGTGAATGAAGGCGAGGTGGATCACGCCATCCGCAGCGGCGGCACCGCGGCGCAGGCTTTCGAGGTCTTCTAGGGAGCCACGGTGGACTTCGGCGCCGGCGGCGGTGAGGGCCTGGGCGTTGGCCTCGGAGCGGGCGAGGCCGAGGACTTGATGACCGGCGCGAAGCAATTCCGGGACGAGATGAGAGCCGATGAAGCCGGCGGCGCCGGTGACAAAGATACGCATAGATGAATCTCCAGTAGAGGTTTGGGTTGAGGCGACCTTCGCTTATGTCATGTTTCGGGAAAAGTAGTGTCGTTATACAGGTATAATTACTAACTGGATGAGCACCTCGATTTCGAATGAGCATGCGCTGGGCACTTATCTAAAGGATCGCCGCGCGAAGCTGGATCCGGCGACGCTGGGGTTGCCGACGAGGCGCCGGCGCACGCCGGGGTTGCGGCGTGAGGAGGTGGCGCAGCGGGCGCATGTGAGCGCGACGTGGTACACATGGTTGGAGCAGGGGCGGGGCGGTGCGCCCTCGACGGAGGTGCTGGAGCGGATCGCGCGGGCGCTGATGCTATCGCCGGTGGAGCGGGAGCATCTTTTCTTTCTCGCGCTGGGGCATGCGCCGGAGGTGCGTTACGAGGCAGTGGAGGAGGAGGTGTCGCCGCGCATTCAGCGGGTGCTCGATGCGCTGGAGTGGAGCCCAGCATTTGTGACGACGGCGACGTGGGACATCGTGGCGTGGAACCGCGCGGGGGCGGCGCTCTTCGGTTTTGGCGAGCTCGGGCTGGAGGAGCGCAATGTGTTGCGGCGCATCTTTCTCGACCCAGGGGCGCGGGCCGCGCAGCTCGACTGGGAGAGTGTGGCGCGTTTTGCCGTGGCGGCGTTTCGGGCGGACATCGCGCGAGCGGGGGCGTCGGCGAATGTGCAGGCGCTGGTCGATGAGCTTCGCGAGGCGAGCCCGGAATTTGCCGCGATGTGGAAGGACAACGACGTACGCCTGCACGGCGAAGGGACGAAGCATCTGCGGCATCCGCAAGTGGGGCTGCTCGCGCTGGAGTACTCGGCCTTCTCGGTCGATGGGCGGCCCGACCTGCGCCTGGTGATTTACAACCCGGCGACGCCGCAGGATGCGAAGCGGATTCGTGGGTTAATGAAGGCGGCGCGGGCGAAGGGAAAGGCGGCCGCATAACCGTGGCGCGCATTTGAACTGTTGCACGGCGGACGCGTGTTATAAGGCCAACACGACTTATCGGCTCGCAACGGCCTGACCTAAATATGCGGATTGGAATACCCGATCCAATCTTCGATGATCTTCTTTACCTCTTCGAAATTTGACGGGGTACTGGTGCTGCCGCAATTTGGGCAGGGGCCGGTTTGTGGCCATTTTCCGGTTTCGGCCCCACATTCCGTGCACCATTCTGGATCCGAGAGCACGATTTCGCTTAAGTCCGGTGTTACCCAGCGCAATTCTTTAGCAGCGTCTCCTATAGCCGATATCAATTGATCATCGACCTTTAGCCATTTGAATGGGTATCCCTTTCTCCAGAAATACATGTCATCCGGCAGTTTTTCAATGGTTAGAGCCTTCATCTAATTTGCGGGTTTTTTTGCTTCGATCTGTTTCGGGTGAAAATTCGTGATTTTCAATCCTTGCTGTTCAAGAGGCTTTCGAATTGCATCCATCACCGGACTGCTTGAATGCAGGGTAACACTGGCGCCCGGCTTGAGGACTGTAGCAATGTGTTCGGCAAGTTCACGGGCATTTCTGGTGATGACAGGTCCGGGAAGTTTTTGGGATTGAATGTCGGACACCGAGTTCGGGAGAAAATGATCGGCAATTTCCTCGGCGCCGGCTTGCAGGAATCCGCCGGTCGGGTTCTTCGCGATGATTTCTTCCTTCGTCCGCCGATTGCCGATGAGCGGATTGACATCAATATACCCGGCCCTTTCTCCCTCTCCTCCCAAATTGAGCTTAATCTCCGGAGGGGCGGCAGATCCCGTGCTGGCTGGTGAGGATTGGTTGGAGGGGACCGCGGGTTTGGTCGGTGGAGAAGTGGGTTGATCGGATGGGACAGGAGGTTGTCCTTGGGGTGGACCGGGCTTTTCTGGCTGTGGCGCGGGGGCTGCGGATTTGGCGTTGGATGCGTCACTATCGAACGAGAAGTTGGTTCCTTTAGGCCCTCCATCTGGCGTTGGTTTTCCTGAACCCTCGAAGGAAAAAGATGGGGGTAGACGGGAAGACTGGGGCGGGCTCGTGGGTTCGGCCGGAGTTACGTCGAAAAGGCCGGGCCGGCCTGGTAGAGGTGCAGGGGGCTCGGCGTTGCCGGAGGTGGAGTTACCGGGAACCGCCGGTTCGCTGGGAGCGCGAACCGGACCTGTATTCCCGACCGGATTAACGGTCTGGGCCGGACTTTTGCCCGTTCCTACGGAAGGTGATACGGCAGGGGGCTCAAGCGGCACGCCCGGTTGGCTGGCTGGGACGGCCGGTTTGGAGACAGGAGGACTGGGTTCAACGGGGATAGGTGGTCCACTGGGATTGCGCAAGCCGGGCAGACCGAGGATGGTGTTTGCGATGACCGGACCGGCATCACCGCCGAAGACGCCCCCTCCCATGGTTGCGATTTTTGCCTCTGTTCCGGGATTGTGGAATAACTTCCACCGCAATTCATTTTTGGCTCTTTCCTCGGCCCCAAAGCCAGTGATGAAGCTGGGGTTTTTGCCCACGAGCTGCTCAACCCGATGACCGACCCAAGCATCCCACAGTGGGGCAAATTCCTCGAGGCTTCCATTTCTCGCCATGACGGCGCGCATTTGTGCCTCGAGCTGTTCCTGACTGGCGGTGTCGGCGCAGAACGGCGGCGCGGGGGATGTCGACTGCGACGGCGAGCCGCCTGGCGAAGTGTCTCCGGATTTCGATCCGGCCTGGTCTTGCGTCGTCGCTGCCGCGGCTGCCAATTGCACCGTGCCGGCGGTGTCGGTTGAGACGCTACGCGCCTCTGCCGGGACGCTACTTGCGAAAAAATTTCCGGCCTTGACCAGGCTGGACTGGCTTGGACCAGCGTAGTTTTTTGGGGAAAACTGACTTTTGCCGCCGCCCCCGGCGTCCCTGACGGACGTGTTGGCATCCCGAGCCAGGGTGACTGAATCGGTCGCGGTCCCGTTCGTGAATGGCGAAGTTATCGGAGAGCCGCCCGGACTTATTCCGCTCGCTGGGATTCCGACGCCCGATGTATCTCCCTCGCCGGCTGAACTGGCAGAGCTATCTGGGTTCTCATCGGCTGCCGTCCCCTCGCCGAGCCACTCGTCGAGCTCCGGATCGAAGGAAAACGCCCGTGCCGCGCGGGCGGCGGCGCCTGCTGGTGGGTAGTCAGGGCCGGCAGCGCCTTCATCGGTTGAGGCAGGGGTCGGGGCCGTTGTCTCTTCCGGCGCGGCTTCTGCATCGTCATCGCTGGGTAAATAGATGCTCACACCCCCGCGCGTTGGGACCGCGGGGTGCCTTGTCAATCCTCGAAGAGAGCCTAACTTGCCATCGGAACTAACATCGACTTACAAACTCGTGCGCGCCAAAAAAATATCGCTTCTGATGGCTGAGCCACCGCCCGCATTGGTCTCCGCGCGCAGGCGGGCCGCGGGAGTAATGTTACTTTCGGCGAAGTCTTGGGCGGCCTCTTGGTTACAAGACCCGCCTGGGTTGGCGCTGGATGGTGACTTCCTGGCCGGTGATTTTGAGGCTGCCGGGTTTGGCGGTGCCGCCGACAGTGACTTTTAACTCGAATTCGCCGCCGATCTTTTTGCTGCACCGGACACACACTTCGGTGTCGGGGATGACTTCGAGCCGTTCTTTCGGGATTTCCGAACCGCAGATCCTGCAGTTGATTGCTTCAGGTTTCATCGCGCCGCGCGGTGTACTCGATTTCGACGGGATGTCAAGCGGGCAGACGGCCATGGAGTGGTTGAACTTCAATAAACCGCATGAGGACCGGAAACCGGAAAGGGCAGGGGGACGCGAGACCACCAGCTGACGTATCGGAAGCAAGAGTGGTCGATGATTTCGGAATGTTGGCCGGCCCAGCGCAATGGCGAGTAGAGTGCCCGGGCCCAGTCGGGGACTTCATTGCCGCTGGCCAAATAGAAGCCGGTGACTGGACCGATGGAAAGCGGATAGGCAATGAGCAGCGTAGCCAGCAGGGTGACGGGAAGAAGATGGCGCGATTCCATGGGGCGACGGTCGGTCACTTCACTGGGCAAAGCAATGCGGCCTTCGATCGACCCGACGTGGCGGGCGGGGCTCAATGGGCATCGGGTTTGGGATCGGCCGGGAATGGAACGTAGGGCTCCCCACCTTGAAGCTCGTGATATCGGGTGGAGGCGGCCTCCCACGAATCGGCCTCGATGCGCCAGATGAGTTCTTCGCAGTCGTCGAAGATCTCGCCATTGGAAAAGCGGGGTGGGCCTTCGCCTTCGATCAAGGTATTGGCGCGACCTTCGACGCCCCAGGCGGTGTAGATCATGTGCTTCGAAATGATCCTTTCATGTTATCCAGCGAGGCGATTCTCTTATCCAAGTTTATTTCTCGACGAGAAAAATTCTGCGACGAGGCGGGCAGTGCCGTTCACTTGGAAGCGCCGGCCGTATTGTCAGATTCAATCGTAAACGCCACATGGTCGACCGCGATACCACTTTTGTCGATATGACCTTTGGCTTGCCCGATGTTGGTGAGGGTCAACTTGAGCAAGTAACTATCGGGCTTCAGCGTAAAGAGACTGCTGATGGGAAACGTCCAACTCAGATTCTCTGATGGCGCCAAACGTGCGAAACGCGCCGACCCTTGGTCGTGAGCGCTCAAGCCTACGGTACCCCGACCTTCCGGAGTCAACGGGCATGTTTCTCCTTTGGTCGTCACGATTTCGAGATGGCAAAAAGGCAGTCGTCCATCTTCGCCAATGTCTATCGGCTCATTTCCCAAGTTATCGATGGTGACCCTCATCAAAAATTTCCCGGCGGTCACCGGAGAATCGGGAACCTGGACGGTCAACCGCACGTCGTTCTGGGTGATATGAAAGGTCTTCTTCGGGACGATATCGAAGGCCTTCGCTTGCGATAAGTTGGCGCTATGTGGACTGTCTGCGGCGAATGCCTCGAAGGTGATGCCGGTGATCAAAAAAAGCGCCGCGACGGCAGGAGCGCATGCGGAAATCAATCGGGGAGCCATCAGTCAATCAGAGGGGTTGTCGTGATCGGCGATTCCGGACGGTGTTCGGGATAGCGGGGATGTTATTTGACGGACTCGCGGTTGTAGGGCTGGCCGACCATCTTCGCGGAGATGCGATTCAGGATGAAAGTTTCATGGCCGTCTTTGGCGGAGAAGGTTTTGTAGACAAATCGTGACTGACTGAGGGAGACGATGGCGTAGGGTTCCTTATCCCAAAAGAAAGTCGCGCCCTTCACGGACCACGTGCCGGTCGTGGAGTCGGCCGACTTCGGGAGCATGTAGACCTTGCCGTTGGCGTTGAATTCGTACTCGTGACGCGGGCTGCGCCAGAGGCCGAGCAATGCTTTTGTGACCTCGGAATCGGAGGCTGGGACGGGGGCGGCCTGGATGGATACGGTGAAAAGACAACCAATGGTGACGAATGCCAGAAGGAGGAGGGTTTTCATGCCGGGGATGTTAATGGGTTTTCGACGATGCGGGAAGGCTCATCGATAGGTCAGTTTCGTGAAATCCCAGGGATTGAATTTCGGATGCGGAGTTTTTGGGGTTTGTGGTGTTCTGCCGGTATTCGTTGAAAGATGATTTGTTACATGGGCGGTGCGCGAAAAAAAATTTGAACCTTTATCAGGCTTGATGAACCTTGATTAACCGGGGCCGGTCCGGGCTGAAGAGGGTGGGTTTTTGCGGTTGGTGTCGTTCACACTTGACGCGCTTTGGGACTACGTGGCGCTTCGTCAAGACCCGAGTTGGCCTCACTTAGCGATGCTCGCTGATAGCTGCTTACAGGGGATTAGAGCAATTTAAATAAAACTATAGCCACAAGAGGCAAACCAAGCTGCGGCGTCGTTGGGTGTGACTTCGGCCAGGGCGGTGGCAATGGCGGCCTGCAAGTCCGGAGCGGAGCGAGCTTCCAAGCTGCGCAGGCGGTTTTTGACTTT
>JAOTRH010446742.1:8397-66032 GCA_034768845.1 Heliamphora exappendiculata
GCTAGGAGATGAGCGGTGGCCCCACCACTCATATCTTTCATTGGAAGACACCAACTCCCTCACATTTCTCTCTCTCTCTCTCTCTCTCCCCGAAGCTCTATCCATGGAGGATTTGAAGCAAACCTAGCCTTCTCTCTTCATTTTCCTTATTTTCGAATTTGATTTCGGCGACGCTATAAAGACCGAAAACGATCTACTCGACGAAGGTTTCACGTCCATCCGAACGGAATTTGGTTTCAGCGCTTTCGGGTGTCCGCGAGAAGTTAAAAGTTTCGGGTTTTAACCTAAATGGTAAGATACTAGACTATCTTGATTTAAGTGCTTGATTTATGTAGTTAAATGCGTTTTTAGACGATTAAAATGCTACGAATGATAATCTCATGCTTTAAACCCTAGTTTTGTTGGATTCATGAGATATGACGTGGGTTTATGTTGGATTCATGAGGTGAGAGTTGGGTTTTGATGAATTTATGAGACTAAAGGATTGATTTTCAAATAATATTTGAAAATAATTAAGAGTTTATGAGAATATCATAAAAAGATGGATTTTTGTTGATTTTAAGCTAACCTTGAGGGTTGGGATTTTAATTTCAAGCTTAGGTTGAAATTGTTTAACATTGTGAAAATGTTGTAGATTAATCCATGGGTCTTGGATTGTATACGTGTGGGTGTAGTTAATTTTCATTGAATGATTTATTAGACGTATCGGAACAATGTGGTTAATTTGGACTTGCATTGCTCCTCGGTGAAATACCGAAAATTTTGCACAAATAGGTACTTCGTTCCTTCGGGTTAGCTCTCGTAAATGAAGTGATTGCCCAGGTTGGGTATTTGTTATTGTGGCACATTATAAAACTGGTGATTGACTAGTGAGTTCCGGTGTAGCCCAGACCTAGGTCAATAGGACAGAAGTCTATAATTGTCAACCGAATTCCAAGGGACGACAAGGTCGATACATAGTTAAATCATTTGTGGTTGTATACGAATCATTGAGAAATTACTTAGTTTTATGACTTTCAAACCATTGTGAGAATTGTATGAATGCTTGGAATTTTTTGAGAAAATCGATTTAAAACCAATGTTGGGTGGTGTTATTCACACAAATGCTAATTACATATCATGCATTTATCATGTAAGTTTACTCTTATTGGGTTTCGGCTCACGTTGTTTGGATAAAAACCTTTTCAGGTGATGGAGACACCCTTTTGGCTTGATGACGAAAAAAATATGTTTTTTGGATTTTAGAGTATATGGGACTAACATGTAGAATCTTGGATTTTTGGTTGTTGAATTATGTAAATTTGATATATAAGATGTAATCTCATTTTGAACTACATAAATCGTTTTGTAAATCCTTGTAATCAAACTCTTTTAAGGTTGGGATAGCTCTTGTATGAAATTGTTATTGAATGAAGCTAGATTTTGTATCAATACTTATGTAATGTATGGTTGATGACCATATTATATGAAGTGCATGTTTAAATGAGAGTGGAGGTGTTGGAATTTGTATTTTTTCGAATGTGTGGTATCGTGGTTGGATCTTCATGGAGGGTTTTGGGGATGCAATTTGATTATTTTTCCTCGGTTTAAAGTTAGTTTTTACGAGGTTTTATATATTAAAACTCATTTCCTCAATCAAAGTGTGGGTTTGAACTTTTGGCTTCAAAATAGGTTTTTTTGCTGGGTTGGTCTCGGGTAGGGGACTACTCAAGCAGTGGAGAGGTCCGCTCGAGTGACTCACTGGCAGTGAGTTTCTATTTTTGGCTTGGCCAGGTGGCCATTCAAGCGGTGGCGAGTCTGCTGGAATGGGCTCACCTAGGCTGGATGGTGATTTTCGTTTTTCTAATAAAAAAGTATATTTTTTCCCAGGTTCCGTTCCAGAAGCTCTTTTTGGTAAAATTGGAGCCTCAAGAGTCTCCTTTTAAATCGTTTTAACCCTCCTTTCTTGAATTGTTCAATTTAAATGTTTTTCTTTGGAAAATGGATTCTAAAATTGGGTTCTATGAAAATGTGGTTGTCATGAGGTAATCTTTTGACGGGTTCTCGCAGGTGGTTCACGCGCCTCGATTTTGGGAGCGTGACAAATTGGTATCAAAACTTTAGATTCGAATACCTAGAAGTCGTAGGAAATGGTCACATCACCATGTGAGGATAAATTACATGTGTTTGTTATGCATGTGTTAATATACTTTGATGATGATAACATGATGAAATATGATGCATGTGGACTATGTGTTGAACGTGAGCATGGAGGTTGAACCTCAAGATTGGCGTGTCTCGCTTTTGTGCGTCTGGATTAATAAACTTGGAGGTCAAGTTAAAAACGCGTTTGGCCAACGTGATTTGTAGCAGGTAATCTAAGTTGATTACCCAGATTGACGTGTCACTCTTGTGGGTATACCTCGGTATGTGGAAAATATTTATGTGATTTTGGAATGTTAAGTGTTAGCATGATTAATATGAACATTCTTTGGGAAGAAAATATCAAGATAATTTTATATTGATGTGTTTTGTAATTTCCTTCATATAGAAGTGATGTGTCTGAGACTAGAGCGAGGTCGCGGTTGGGGTCGTGGGGATGCGCCAATTCCTGAAGCTGAGGATGCCACTGCACCACAAGAACCGGTTGGCGAGGTAGATTTCTTTCGAGAGATGATGAATATGATGCGCCATTTATCAGAGGCCGCTAGGGGAGGAGCTAGGGTACCCGAAGGTAGGACGACTGTTACGAAACGTGAGTTTCAGTATTTTGACCTTTCTACCTTTGCCGGAGATCCTGACCCCAAAGTGGCCCCTGAATGGCTTGAGCTTGTGACTAGAATCCTCGACACGCTGCAGATCGTTGAGGATGACTTGAGGGTGGCGTTTGCTACATTTCAGTTAAGGGGAAGTGCGAATGAATGGTGGAAATTTGCTAGGAACACCGTGGATGGCACGTGGGCAGCCTTTGCTAAGGAATTTCTGGAGAAATACTTTCCTGAATCCTTTCGAGACTTATACCAGAAGGAGTTTCTTTATCTCACCCAAGGGGTGATGATCATGATTCAGTACGAGGCGGAGTTCACTAGTTTGTCCCGTTTTGCACAGAAAGTTATAGCTACAGATGAAATTGCGTACAAAGAGGTTTGAGACCCGCGATCAGAGATCAAGTTGCGGCATTGAGGATGCATGTATTTACAGATTTAGTGGAGTCAGCCATTACCGTAGAGAATACCTTGAACAAAACGCGCAAGGCTAGAGAAGGCAGGACCTAGCAAGGTGGGGCGAGTGCGCAGTCTGAGGGACGCCAGAATAAGTGGCAGAGATCAGCCGGCTCTAGTTCTTATCCTGCGAGATTATATCAGCAGCATTCCGTACTGACACCCTCGGTAGCTTTGTCAAGATGGTTGGAGAAGAGGGAGATCATTTATTTTTGATGCAGGCAGCCGAGACATCGTGCATCAAAACGTCCACAAAAGGGAGGGTCCCAGGTTTTACACCTGTTCAGTCCTAGGGCAGAGAGCCACTGGTATGTTTTGGGTGTGGCCAGGCAAGACACTTTCGTTGGAACTGTCCTTAGGGAGAGAATACTCGGGGCACAACAGCTACACCTTTAGCTCAGCTTGCACATGGATGGCATGGACGGCAAATCTTTTAGACAGCTGCAGCAATAGCCAACAACTCAGATTTCTAAAACTGCAGAGGGTACCACTTCGGCCCACTTTGTATGACAGCTAGCAATACAGGGGTATGATGGGCAAGCCAGGGGACCACATGGCTGAGCTTTTGCTCTTGCTGATCCGAGTTCTTCCAAGACACCGGTTGTGCCTGATGCTTCAGCTAGCACTTAAGTAATCAAAAGAACTTTCTTAGTGTACCATTCTTAGGCCAGCGTTCTTATCGACACGGAAGTATCACATTCTTTCATCTCATCTGCTTTTACATCCACTTTGGGGCTAGAGGTAGATACGCTGGGTAGCACCTTGTGTAAAGACTCCGGTCGGTGGGAACGTCGCATTGGAATGAGTTTGTAGATCTTGTGAGTTAGAGATCGCCGGTCATCATTTAGAGTTTGACCGTATCATCCCTGACATGACCTCTCTTGATATCATCTTGAGGAGGGACTGGCTAACCACTAATCGTGCCTATATAGAGTGTGATCGACGGAGGGTAACGATTCGTACACCTGAAGGTGATAGTTTTTTGTTTCATAGGTGATCGGGATGATGGTTCGATGCCATTATCATGCGACGTGCAAAACTAAGAAAGTCTTAATTTCCTTTTCTCTGCTCTTTTGTTGAATGAGACTGTTATTGTTCGTGGGGAACTCCCTCATATCGTTTGTGACTATCCCGATGTCTTTCCCAACAATATATTTGAGTTGCCACCACATCGAGAGATAAAATTTTCTATCGACTTTATCCCAGGAACCGCGCCCATTTCGATGTCGCCTTACTGTTTTGCACCGGCAAAGTTGTAAGAGCTAAAGGTGTAGCATTAGGAGTTGTTAGATAAGGGTTTTATACGCCTGAGTATCTTGCCGTGAGTATCTCGCCGTGGGGAACTCCAGCCTTGCCAAAAAAGAAGGAAGGGTCTTTGAAATTATGTATTGATTACTGAAAATTGAACAAGGTGACCGTGAAGAACAAATACCCTATGCCTAGAATTGACGATTTATTCGACCAGTTGAAGGGTTCTAGTTGCTTCTCAAAGACTGATTTGAGATTGGGTTACCACCAGTTGAGGATTCGGGAGGAAGACATTGCGAAGACCGCTTTCCATACACGTTATGGTCATTCTGAATTTTTTGTCATGCCCTTTGGTTTGACAAATGGCTTTGTGACATTCATGGACCTAATGAAATGGATTTTTCACCCATACCTAATAGATTTGTAGTCGTGTTCATGGACGACATTCTCATCTACTCGCCATTGAGGGAGGCACACGAGGAGCACCTGCATATTGCGTTGTAGCTTTTAAGGGAGCACCAGTTGTATGGAAAATTTGAGAAATGTGAGTTTTAGTTGTCCAATGGGAAGTTTCTTAGAAATGTGGTGTCGAGAAATGAAGTAGCAGTGGATTCTGCAAAGATCGACACTGTAATGAATTGAGAACGGCCAAAGAGTATATTCGAAATTCGAAGCTTCTTGGGAATGGAAGGCTATTACCGACGCTTTGTAGAAGATTTTTCTTGATTAGCTGCACCGATGACTTGTCTTACGCGTAAGGGGGTCAAGTTTATGTGGAACGAGTCTTGTGAGCTCGCATTCTAGGAGTTGAAGAAAAAGTTGACCAGCGCAACTATATTGATTATACCGGAGCAAGGGTTGGGTTATACCGTTTATTGTGACGCTTTACATGAAGACTTAGGATGTGTTTTGATGCAACAAGGCAAGGTTGTTGCCTATGGTTCGCGACAGTTGAAGACGCATGAAAAGAATTACCCAACACATGACATGGAGTTAGTAGTGGTGATTTTTGCATTGAAGGCATGACGACATTATCTATATTGTGAACGTTTTGAAGTCTTTTTGGACCACAAGAGCCTAAAGTATCTATTTTCTCAGAAGGATTTAAACCTACGCCAACGAAGGCGGATGGAGTATATGGAGGACTATGATTTTGATCTTCAGTATCATCCGGGAAAGGCCAATGTCGTGGCTGATGCTCTTAGCAAGAGGTCTCTTTGTTCCTTAGCTTGCATTGCCATTCGAGAGTGGAATATGTTGGGAAAGGTTGGTGAGGTCTTTTGGTTCCTTAGCTTGCATTGAATGATTTATTAGACGTACTGAAAAATGTGGTTAATTTGGACTTACATTGCTCCTTAGTGAAAATTTGAAAATTTTGCACAAATAGGTGCTTCGTTTCTTCGGGCTAGCCCCTGTAAATGAAATGGTTGCCCAGGATGGGTGTTTGTTGTCGTGGCACATTATAGAACTTGTGATTGACTATTGAGTCCCGGTGTAGCCCGGACTAAGGTCAATAGGACGAAAATTTATAATTGTTAACCGAGTCTCTAGGGGCGACAAGGTCCGTATATAGTTAAATCATTCGTGGTTGTATAAGAATCGTTGAGAAATTACTTGCTTTTATGACTTTCAAACCATCGTGAGAATTGTATGAATACTTGGAATTTTTTGAGAAAAATCGATTTAAAACCTATGTTGGGTGGTGGTATTCATACAAATGTTAATTACATGTCATGCATTTATCTTGTTAGTCTACTCTTATTAGGTTTTGGCTCACGTTGTTGGGACAAAAAACCTTTTCGGGAGATGGAGACGCCCTTTGGTTTGATGATGAAAAAGATAATGTCTTTTGGATTTTGGAGTATACGGGACTAGCATTTGGAGTCTTGAATTTATGGTTATTTAATTATGTAAATTTGAGATATAAGATATTGTAATCTCATTTTGAACTATATAATTCGTTTTGTAAATCCTTGTAATTAAGCTCTTTCAAGGTTGGGTTAGCTCTCGTATGAAATTGATATTGAATGAAGCTAGATTTTGTATCAATACTTATGTAATGTGTGGTTGATGACCATATTGTATGAAGTGCATGTTTGAATGAGAGAGGAGGTTATTCATCGGTTAGGATGTTGGAATTTGTATTTTTCCGAATGTGTGGTATCGTGCTTGGATCATTATGGGAGGTTTTGGGGATGCAATTTGATTATTTTTCCTCGGTTTAAAGTTGGTTTTTATCAGGTTTTATATATTAAAACTCCTTTCCTCAATCAAAGTATTGGTTTGAACTTTTGGCTTCAAAACAGGTTTTTTTGCAAGGTTGGTCTCGGGTAGGAGACTGCTCGAGCAGTGGGGGCTTTTATTTTTTGCTCGGCCAGGTGGCCGTTCGAGCAGTGGCGAGTCCGCTTGAGCGGGCTCACCTGAGCTGGATGGTGGTTTTTGTTTTCCTAATCAAAAAGTATCTTTTTGCCAGGGTTCCGTTCCGAAAGTCCTTTTTGGCAAAATTGGAGCCTCAGGAGTCTCCTTTTAAATCATTTAACTCTCCTTTCTTGAATGGTTCGATTTAAATGTTTTTCTTTGAAAAATGGGTTCTAAAATGGTTGTCATGAGGAAATCTTTTGGCGGGTTTTCACGGGTGGTTCATGTGCCTCGGTTTTGGGGGCGTGGCATTGCTCATAAAAAAAAGTTCAAACAAAATGTTGTTGAAGAGTTGCGTCCAACTAATCCAACTGTCCAATCTATATCATATTAAACTATATTTGTATGACGAAAATAGCAATAAACAATTTATTAGAAGCGTTATTTTCATCTTCAACATTCTCAAAAGATGTATTTTGACATTCTTCATAAAAAATAGAAATAATAGAGAAGGATGAAGAACTTGACGTGTTTGATTGGCACTTATTAAATCATTTAATCACCAAATGAGGAAAAAATTATGAATGGTTGTTTATTATGTTTCACAATAAACACTATAAGTTGTATTCTTCCATGTTCAAAAAAGGAAAAAGGAAAAATGAAAAAAAGAGAAATAAGAGTTTGAAATATGTTGGATTCGACAGTTTAATAATCACATGAATCCTAAATTGTGATCAATTCGTGAATCGGACCGTGAATCGAAATATTCATTAAAAAATAGATTCACTCATAGATTCAAATCGATTTATATATGATTCGTGAATCGTAAGATTTTGATAACTATGGTATAAAGAAACCGAGATAACACACTTACGGTTTAATGTTTTCCAGCTTCGATTAAAAATACGGATGATAAATCTGTTTTCATTTAATCTATATTGCAGAATCATAGGACAAGCTTATCGATGGCTTCTGAAAATTTCATTGTAAACCTCCAACATTCCAGTAAACTTCACTTGGGATCATTCTCTAGACCTTCTTACCTTACGCAGGTTTGTTGTTTCATTAGCATAAGTATATGAATTAGTGTAAGTAAATGCCTCAATGTGCAGCCTCTTAAAATAATCCCAGAAAACCTGCGACACGGAACTAGACAATGTCAACAAGAGTGTATATAGGGTATGTTTGGATTGATACGACAACCTGAAAGTTATCTCCCTGTAATCCCTCATAAACCTTCAATCCATCCTCAATTTCTAAGTAATTCATGAGCCTCTCCATTCTCATTGTCGAACAAAGTAACTTTATATGTTAAAATTTTTAAAAGACTTGTGTCATTGGATACGATGGGTACTATGAAGTTTGAGCCAGCCAATTCCTTGAAATCTTCCACATCCGTCTTCCTCATCTGTCTTGTTAAATTCTTCTAAAGAGAGTCTTCTCCATGAAATATACCATCAACAAGGCACAACAGATACACCATTTTAGTTGCCAAAGTAGTGTCCAACATGTGTTAGACACAAAATTCCTAGGACACGCCACGTGGAAAAATTTAATTTCTTTATTATCTTTTTTGTTGGACACAAAAGGGACACTGCTAGGATGTACGTGTCCTGCGTTCAGACACATCATGACATGTTATGACATGTTAGGGACAACGCTTGATGTAAGTTTGCATATTCATAATTGAGTTCTGAACTAAGTTGCAATAATTTGTCATTGACGTTAGTGAGTTTGTGAGTTGCGTTTTTTTTAGGCATTACCACCTTGTGAATTGTTCTAACGTGTATTGGATGATGTTAAATTATGCATGGAAAGCATTCATGTTGAACTTATGTTATTTGCTTATACTACTCAGTGCTGCACGTATGTTATATTCAAATCTACAGAAATTTCAAATATGTAAAAAATACATTTGCTGAATCCCCACTATGTTAATATACTTATTTTTGTCGAAAATCGTTGTGCTGTGTTCGTACCCATGTCATCTCAGTATCCCTTGTCCCGTTATCCATGTCCTTACTTCTTAGCCAACCATCTTTAGCTCCCATTATCCATGTCCATTGATTACCACTCTAAATGGATCTTTAGGGTGGGTAGGTTGAAGTTGTGATTATCAAATAATCCAGGAGTCGAAAACTTGGAATATTAGAATAACTGGTGTGTGTTAGAGGTTTAACCACCTTAGAAGTATGCATGGATGGTTCCACAACTCATCCCAGCTACAACATGTAATGGCTCCAAACTAAAAAATTTGATTCCAAATTTTTGAATTCTGACCAGTAAACTATTTCACTTAGAACCAAATGCTCATTCACAGAAACAATTGAAACCATCAGTTGTACTCCACACCTCCATCCATTCCTTTCCTATGTACCTTTCCTATGTTCATGCAAAAACTTACATCTAAATGACCTGAGTGCAGCACTCATACCATGCACGTTGCTTCTTGACTTCCCAGCAATCTTACCTAAGTTAAGCATAGCAATACTGCAATAGCATTAATTTATGCCTACAATCCCACTGATCAAACAATAATCTGCACAGTAAAATATAGCAAGCCTGTCTACCAGTGTCAGAAGGTTTTCCTTACCAACTGCACATTCTCAAGACACGACCCCATATATCTAGTCCTAATCATAATAACTTGCAGCCATGTTTTTGGCATAATTTCACTTCCATCTCATATATATATAGTCCTAATTTGTGTGTGCGCGCGCATGTATTTATATTTACTAGGCTATAAATTTAATATTTTTCTCATAATTGCTTCTCTCTTGCTTATCCAAAAAAATTCTTCTCTCATGGCTGCACCAAGAATTTTCAATAGAAACCTAAAGAAACAGAATTTACACCAAGATTTGCCAAAAAAATGCCATTATCTTAAGGTTAAAACTGCGGATTTAAAGCAAGAGTGAAGACCATTGGTCAGGGTCTTGCGTGGAAAGAACATTCCATTGGTCAGCTTGTTATGACAGCATCATGGAGCAAAGGAGGCTACCTGGGAGTGAAAGAAGGAGATCCGTTCTAGATATCACGAGTTATTCAGTGCTTGATATACGTGTAGGGGGGAGGTTGTAATGACTTCAAATTTATGAAACCTCAATTGTATTTCCATGCTCTCTTTTTTGTGACTTTTCCTATATTTTGCATTTGGGTAAATTATACTGACCTCCCTTGAGATTTACGAAAATATCAACCACCTCCCATGTGGTTTCTGAAATGTACTAACCTCCCATCTAATTTAGTTTTTGCATCAAATTAGTTCAACTTTCAAATTTACGTTACTACACAACGGAAAAACTGTTTTTCAATGTATATTTTTTTATTAGAAAATAACATATTTTTTTTATATAATAATAAAAACAGTTTTTGATGAAAAACAGTTTTAATATATTATTTTTTAATAAAAATATATATATGTTGAAAAACAGTTTTTAAGTAGTAACATAAATTTGACGGCTTGACTAATTTAATGCAAAAACTAAATCAAATGGGAAGTTAGTGACATTTCAGAAACCACAAGGGAAGTGGTTGATATTTTTGTGAACCTCAAGGGAGGTCAGCGTAATTTACCCTTTGCATTTCTATGCATTGTTGCAATATTAATTTTAAAGCACAAGTCATGATATGATATAATAGCTTACTGCAAGAATAATGAATCATGACGTGTTATATTATTAATTATTAACTTGAATTAGATGGGTAATTATGGAATTATGCTCAATTTCTAGGTTTTACTTAATTTGATAAGAGGCTAGAAAGTATGTCAGCTCTTGGTCCCATGGAACATTAGTTACATAAACTAACTAAATTAGTTGGTAATTAATTGAACTAGAATCTATTACAAGCAAATCTCAGCACTTCCTTTATGTTACATGACACTTTCAGGCATTATCTTGCAAAATTATACAAAAGTACATAGCAATAAGGAAAATATAAGTCAACCTTCCACAAAAGCAAAACCAACCTTCCCTTTTCTTCCCCTTCACTCTAGTGGTTTCTTGACTTGATTTTTGATAATTTCTACATATGATATTTCTTGTATCACCTCTACAAGTCATCTCTCACATGCATTAGTCATTTCTCACAAAAAGCAAAACCAACATGCATTAGTCATTTCATTCAAATTGGAGGGAAACACCCACTTTTGTTAAGCTTAGGACCTCATGTTGCCCTCTTTAAGCATTCCTTAGCTAGTTTTGCTTCTTTATATGACGAAACCTTTCCATTAATATATTTATTCGTGTATCTCAGTTTATTCCTTCCTAGGCTAACTCTTTTTGGAAGAAAATGTTTTGAATTTGGATATTTACAAAAGTTACACGTAACATCACCTTACAAGAGATTTTCTCCCTCTTTTTCTTCCTATAATTACCAGCAACTATGGGGCCATTTTGGTTTCACTAGAGTTCATCAAATATTTGCTCAATGCTGATGCTCTCTCTCTCTCTCCTACTTTTCTCTTACATATTTCTAACTACTGGAACACACTTTAAGAATTTAAAGATTAGTCATCTCTACATTCTTGAAGCTCACGCTTAGAACCTTAAAATTGGTTCAGAACTTAAATACTTGCTGCTGTCACCCTCTGACACTTGCTTGTTGGTTGCCTCGCTCTCCCACCTCAAGGAAGTCACTCTCTTATCATCATAACATTAAAAGTTTAGTTATTCACTTATTCTCATGTGGTGACATTACCAAAGGTGGTCTCTGTACAACATGATGACATGTCAAATACGATGTTATAACCAAAACTTTCAAAGATTGAGAGCTTGAAATCATTGACCTTGACCTAAAGATCTATCACAATCGGTCTTCATCTACTTCCATCTTGGAACATTCTCGTTAGCCCAAAAAAACAAGAGTTCAATTTATAAATGATACAAATATATATGTATATATACATAATTATATCAGTTGACTAAAATTTTTTAAGGAAGGAAACTAATTAATCATGTAATGGCATTGAAAGGGGATCAATCAAGGGGCGTTGAAAGAGGATTTTTGATGAAATTTTTTGATTTGTAACCAAAAAAAGGGTTAGGCTGGAGCATGTGGTGTGTGTATATATACCAGAGGGTTTTGGAATGTTTTATGTGCAAGGAAAAGAAGGAAAAACAGAGAGAGAGAGAGAGAGAGAGAGAGAGAGAGTACCAGCAAACCCAAGTTCAGCCCCGGCGCCTCCTCCAGCCACCACCGGAGCCGACCCCCACCGACGCCACCCCTTACGCCGACGACGACCGCTGATGCCACCCCCGACGACGTTAACACTCACCACCGCTCTGTCCACCTTTTCTCTCTATGTGGTTCGCGTCTCTCTCTCTCTCTCTCTCCCTCTCTCTCTGCTCGAAACCTCCTCTCGCCACCACCGGCGACCCTCGTCGGCGCCATCGGCACCTCCGGTGGACCCCGAAACCCTTGGTTTTAGAGTTTGATCGTGCGTTGGGGTTGGCTTTGGTTCAGCGGGTTTGCTTCTGTTTTGGGTTGGGTTGGGTTGGGTTGGGTTGGGTTAGGCCTTGTTTAGGTTTATTGCTTAGTTGGCTCCCTTAGGCCTTGTTTGGCTGGGTTTATTGCTTAATTTCTGTTTAAGTTATGTTTTATTATATTAAATTTTTTTTGGTTACTATTTTATAAACTAATTTATTATTAAGTTTTTATTTTGTAATAATAATAATAATAATATTAAGTTTAATTAGTTGTTATAAAGAAAAAAATTAGCTTATACCAAAAGTTTTAAAAGTTAAAAGGTTTTTTTTTTTTTTACGAAAACCAGATTTTAAACTAAAAATGATAACAATTTTAAAAGAATAATAATGGTTAAAAATTTATTGAAAATGAATATTTTACAAACTAATTTAATTAGTTATCTTTAACGCAACAAAATAATATTAGTTTTTAAAAAGAAAAAAAGGGGTAATAAAGATATTATTTTATCACTATAATTAATAAAATAGTAATTTCAACGTGATCTTAAAAATAAAGTATAATGATTAAATTTTATAAAATTTTGTTAACAAGATTTTTGACATGAAATTATTTATGTTCAATAATTTTAAGAAAAACAATCAGAATTTTGTCAAATTAAAATTTAAGATAAATTAAATAAAAGATTTTACAAAAATATAATTTTATGAATTTTTTAGAGTTTAATAGAATGATCTAAGTTAAAAAAGAAAATAAATATATAAATATATTTTATGGACTCTGAGTTAAATTTTAAATAAGTTAAACTGTAAGATTTTTCTTTAAATTAAAATTAAATCTAAAAAAAATATTTTCAAAACAACTAAATTTAAGGAAATAAGTTTTGTAGCAATAATTTAAATTAGAATCTTATAATTATAAATATACTATATCATATAAATTTTTTTAAAGAAATAATAATACAGTTTTAATGTCAAAATTAAAAAGTAAAAATTTAATGACTAAAATGTTGTTCTTTACTTTCTATTTAGATTTGGAGTTTTGAAAAATCACAACTAATTTCTGCTAGATCATATGAGTCTCTAATATCTGGATTAATTTTTATTTCACGTGAATCTTGAAAATAATGAATAAATCAACGAAATGATTAATGAATGAACGAAATGATGAATGAATGATTATAATGAATGAGAAAATAATAGGTTAAACGACGTTATGACCGCTGGGGGGCATTAAGCGTACCAGCGAAGCGAGGCAGTAAGGGTGGAGTCATGGCCAGGTAACTTAAGGAATGATCATGTCCACTGTATTAAATGTAGGGTTGCTACCTACTAAATTCTGGCAAACCGTTTAATATATATTATTCCAACACTGTGACATAATTAATAATTCAGATATCATTGAATTCACACTAGCATTGCTAATAGATATTGAACAATTTCAGGTGACACTTGAAAGCAGAAGATTCAGTATTTGGGGAACAAGAAGTTTAAGTATTTTTTTCATTTCTTGTAATTGCCATTTGTTTTTCTTCTGTTTTTAGAATAAATTCTTAGTTGGATCATTGTTTTCATAGTTAATGCTCTGAAAATTTATGTTGAAAAATTTTCAGTTGGAAATGTTTTAATAAATCTATTTTTGCTTTTGAATATGTTTAAATAAGTCTTATTTTCTTTCAGTAGTCATAACTCCGAATAAAGAAAGATAAAGAGGCATTTGGTGGGTTTTGACTTACTGACCGGTCACAGACGCCATGTTTTAAAATGGGTCGTGACAGAAGTGGTATCAGAGTCAAGTTTTAAAATTTTCGTTTTAAACCCCAGAGCATAGAAAAAATATAATTGTCTTTTTATGGTAAGTTTTAAATGCTAAGTGTATTACCCTAACTTCATGTATATTTTACTTAATTTAGATCTGTAAAGATAGTTAATACGCGTAGAAAGAATGGGGACGGGAACGGAAACGTATACGAATTTATGGCGCAGGTATATGCCCAAATAGAAGAGATGCGTCAGATGATACGTGACTTAACCCAGGCTAGGCAACAGCAAGACCCTGTTCCCCCTAGACCCCATGACCCACCGCCAGTTGAGGCTCAGGGCCGCGACCCGGTTCTGCCTCAAAACCATGTCGATGGTCCCAACACGAAGAGTTTATAAAGATGAAACCACCGTCTTATCGATAAGGGCTGGACCCTATCAAAGCGAAAGAATAGATCTTGTCTATGGAGAAGATCTTCAGAATCGTATCGTGCACGAAAGCGTAGAAAGTGACGTTGGCTACTTATCAGTTGGAAGGTGAAGCTCAGCATTGGTGGAACTTGAAGCAGCAAGGTGAACCTCAGATGGAGTGGGATTTCCTGAAACATTTTTGAGAAAAGTATTTTTCTCAGTCTGCGAGATGCAAAGTGCATCGAGTTTCAACAACTCAAACAGAAAAGAGGGATGACGGTGTTCGAGTATGAGGCCGAGTTCACGAATTGGGCCGAGTATGCCGCACATATGATTCATACTGAACATATGACGGCATGTAAGTTCAAAGATGGATTGCGGCCGAAAATCAAGAAAATGATCCTCCCGTTGCGATTGCCGAGTTATGCTGATGTGGTAGATAGAGCCATAATGGTAGAACAAGAGAACAACAAAAGTCACAAGTTCTTTGAGAATCGGAAGCGTCAGGCTGGAGGAGCGGGAAGTTCAGGAGGCGGGAATGCAAAGAAACCCAATGTGGGGACTACAAATCAAAAGACTCCTTGTGTTACATGTGGGAAGATGCACTCGGGAGTTTGCTGGAGAACGACCAACAAATGCTTTTATTGCGGTGCTGAGGGGCACAACAAGACGAACTATTCGAAGCTTGCGGCAAATAACAATTACAAAGGGAACACAAACCAAGAGAAGGATAATGCAAGGAGGCCACTCTATGAGAGCTAGAAAAACGACAACAACAACCAAAGGCAGGGAAGGATGTTTGCATTGGTGCCAAGAGATCCCCAGAATACGAAGGAGGTCGTCGCAGGTAACCTATTTGTATGCTCCACGCTTGCCTGTGTTGTTTGACTTTGGATCTATAGTCTTTTGTATCATCCAAATTTGCTAAGAATTTGGTGAAATGTCGGAACCCCTGGGTTACGAACTGTTGGTGTTTCAGCCTATGGGCAGAGGAATAACCTGTTCATCTGTCTATAGGAGTTGTAATGTAACCTTCGATGATATCAACCTTGCAGCGAATTTAATTCCTATTGAAATGGGGTATTTCGACGTCAATTTTGGCATGAACTGGCTTGCTTCCAATTATGCCATTATTTACTGCACATCAAAGTGTGTCAATTTTCGTACCCCTCGCAGAGATTACTGCTTTGAGGGGCAAAGAGTTTTCTCACCCCCGTCTTTCATATCCGTGATCCAAGCCCGGAAATATCTATCGAAAGGATGTCAAGGGTATCCATGTAGCGTGACGAAAGATATGCCCAAAAATCTAAGTTTGGCAGAGATTCCTGTGATCTGTGAGTTCCAAGGAGTATTTCCTGAAGACTTACCTGGAATGCCCGTAGATCGAGAAATCGATTTTTCAATTGAAGTTGTCCCTGGAACTCAACCAATTTCCAAAGCTCCATATCGTATGGCTCCGACAGAGTTGAAAGAATTAAAAGTTCAGTTACAGGAGCTATTGGATAAAGGTTTCATTAGGCCCAATATGTCGCTGTGGGGAGCTCCGGTGTTGTTTGTAAAGAAGAAAGACGGAACCATGAGGTTGTGTATCGTTAGGCCCAATATGTTGCTGTGGGGAGCTCCAGTGTTGTTTGTAAAGAAGAAAGACGGAACCATGAGGTTGTGTATCGATTACCGAGAGTTGAACAAGGTTACTATTAAAAACAAATACCCTTTACCGCGGATCGACGACTTATTTGATCAGCTACAAGACGCAAAAATATGCTCCAAGATTAACCTGTGGTTTGGATACCATCAGCTGAAGGTGAAGAAGGAAGATATCGAAAAGGCGGTCTTTCGAACGCGGTACGGGCACTGAATTTTTGGTGACGCCTTTTGGTGTGACAATTGCGCCAGCTACTTTCATGGATCTCATGAACCGAGTCTTCAAGGAGTTCTTGGATGAGTTCGTAATCATCTTCATCGATGATATTTTGATCTACTCTAGAGGTGAAGACGAGCACAAGGAGCATCTACGCAAGGTGTTGCATACCTTGGAAGCTCATAAGCTATACGCCAAATTGAAGAAGTGCGAGTTTTAGCTCAAAGAGGTTGTATTCTTAAGGCATGTGATCGGTAGTAAGGGAATTTTAGTGGATCACCAGAAGATAGAAACAGTTGTGAACTGGCCAACGCCTACGACCGTGACAAAGATAAGAAGTTTCTTGGGCCTCGCGGGATATTATCGACGATTCGTGCAGGATTTCTCAAGAATCGCACTACCATTAACAGAATTAACGCGAAAAGGGGAACCTTTTGTTTGGAGCGAGGAATGGGAGAAGAGTTTTCAAGAGTTAAAGCAAAGATTAACAACGGCACCGATACTTGCTTTACCAGAAGGCACGGAAGGATTCTCTATCTACAGTGATGCGTTAAGACAAGGACTGGGATGTGTGTTGATGCAACATGGAAGGGTCATCGCCTATGCCTCACGACAATTGAAGATTCACGAGAAGACCTACCCAATTCACGACTTGGAGCTGACAGCGGTTGTTTTGGCGCTCAAGATTTGGCAACACGATCTCTATGGAGTTTCCTACGACGTGTATACTAATCACCAAAGTTTGAAGTATATCTTCACGCAGAAGAAGTTGAACTTGAGGCAGAGATGCTGGTTGGAACTAATAAAGGACTACGACATCAACATCCTGTACCACCCTGGAAAAGAGAATGTAGCAGCTGATGCTTTGAGTCGAAAGGCCTTGAGCACCCTGAACAATCTTTTCATTCAGCGGTTACAATCATTTGGGGATACTGAACAGCTTATATCACTTTATGTGGCGATCGTAGTTCAACCAACTATTTTGGAAGAGGTGAAGCGACGGCAATAGGAAGATCAGAAGTTGAAGGCAATCTGTGAACGAGTTAGTACGACGCCAGATCCAGACTTCTTACTTTCAAATGGTGTGCTAACATTCCGGAGTCGTATGAGCATCCCAAACATAGTGGAAGTGGAGCAGCGAATATTAAATGAAGGTAATAACTCGACATTCGCGATACACCTTAGACTGATGAAGATGTATCAAGACCTACACAAGACGTTCTGGTGGATGGGAATGAAAAAGGATGTGGCAGCATATATAAGTACATGCCTTCAGTGCCAGCAAATCAAAGCAGAACGACGGAGACCGGTAGTCTTTTGTAGCCTTTTTTTATTCCAAGATGGAAATGGGAGCAAATCACTATGGATTTCGTAGTGGGATTACCTCAAATGCAGAAAGGCAACAACTCTATTTGGGTCATCGTTGATCGACTTATGAAGACAGCTCATTTCTTATAAGTAAAGAACACGTTCACTATCGACCAGTTGGCCAGACTCTACGTTTAAGAAGTTGTGCGCTTACATAGAGTTCCAGTGTCTATCGTCTCGGATCGTGACCTGAGGTTTGTCTCTCGTTTTTGGATGAGTTTCTACAAAGCCATGGGTACCAGCTTAAACCTCAATACAGCCTTTCACCCACAAATAGACAGACAGTCAGAACGGACAATTCAAACGATGGAGGATATGCTTCGGGCTTGCGCGATTGACTTTCAGGGAAGCTGAGAAGACCATACGCCGCTCATCAAATTCGCCTATAACAATAGCTTCCAAGCTAGTATCGGGATGGCACCTTTCGAAGCTCTTTATGGACGGAGGTGTAGAACACCGATTTGTTGGGCAAAGCACGGAAAAAAATCATCTCACGGGACCAGAGCTAGTACAGGAAACAACCGAGAAGATCCGCCAAATTCAAGAACATCTAAAGATTGCACAAAATCACTAGAAAAGCTACGTTGATGCACATCAACAAGAATTGAAGTTTCAGGAAGGCGACATGGATTTTTTGAAGGTGTCTCCAATGAAGGGTGCTCTTTGGTTTGGTCGAAAGAGAAAGTTGAATTCTCGTTACATCGGGCCCTTCGAGATTTTAGAAAGGGTGAGACCAATAACATATCGGTTGGCTCTAACGCCTGATCTCGCTCAAGTACATGATGTCTTCCACGTGTCAACGTTGAGAAGATATGTTGCCGACCCTTCTCATATCCTGACACAACTGCCTGTGCAGTTGATTCAGAATTTAACTTACGAGGAACAATCGATAGGTGATATAAATCGGCAAAAGAAACGACTTCGCAACAAGGTGGTATCGCTCGTCAAGATATGGTAGGACAACCATTCTAAAGGAAAAACAACGTGGAAAAAAGAAACTGACATAAGAGACAAATACCTAGAACTTTTCGAGTAAGGTACGACAACATCTAACTTGGGTAAAGTTTAGAGAACCAAACTTCTAAAGGTGGGGAGACTGTAATATCCCGAAGAAAGAAATAAAAATAAAAATAAAAATAAAAATAAATAAATAAATAAATAATAATAATAAATGATACTAATATATATGTATATATACATAATTATATTGGTTGACTAAATTTTTTTAAGAAATGAGACTAATTAATCATGTCATGGCGTTGAAAGGGGATCAATCAAGGGGCGTTGAAAGATGATTTTTTATGGAAAATTTTGATTTGTAACCAAAAATAGGGTTAGGCTAGAGCATGTGGTGTGTGTATGTATACCAGAGGGTTTTGGGATGTTTTCTGTGCAAGGAAGAGAGGAAAAACAAAGAGAAAAAGAGAAAGTGAGTACTAGCAAACCCAAGTTCGGCCCCAGCGCCTCTTTCAGCCACCACCAGCGCCGACCCCCACCAACACCACCTCTGACGCCGACGACGACCACCGACGCCACCCCCGACAACATTAACACCCACCACCGCCGCTGTCCACCTTTTATCTATCTGTGGTTCGCGTCTCTCTCTCTCTCTCCCTCTCCATCTGCTCGAAACCTCCTCCCGCCACCACCAGAGGATTTAGTTGAGTTTAGTGCTTAATTTCTGTTTAGGTTATGTTTTATTATATTAAGTCTTGTTTGGTCACTATTTTATAAACTAATTTATTATTAAATTGTTATTTGGTAATAATAATAATAATATTGAGTTTAATTAGTTGTTATAAAAAAAAATTAACTTATACCAAAAGTTTTAAAAGTTAAAAAGTTTTTTATTTTTATGAAAACCAGATTTTAAACTAAAAATGATAACAATGTTAAAAGAATAATAATAGTTAAAAATTCATTGGAAATGAATCTTTTACAAACTAATTTAATTAGTTGTCTTTAACGTAACAAAATAATATTAGTTTTTAAAAAGAAAAAAAAGGGTAATAAAGATATTATTTTATCACTATAATTAATAAAATAGTAATTTCAATGTGATCTTAAAAATAAAGTATAATGATTAAATTTTATAAAATTTTGTTAACAAGATTTTTGAAATGAAATTATTTATGTTCAATAATTTTAAGAAAAACAAATGAAATTTTGTCAAATTAAAATTTAAGATTAATTAAATAAAAGGTTTTACAAAAATATAACTTTATGAATTTTTTAGAGTTTAATAAAATGATATAAGTTAAAAAAGAAAATAAATATATAAATATATTTTATGGACTTTGAGTTAAATTTTAAATAAGTTAAATTGTAAGATTTTTCTTTAAATTAAAATTAAATATAAGAAAAATATTTTCAAAACAAATAAATTTAAGGAAATAAGTTTTGTAGAAATAATTTAAATTAGAATCTTATAATTATAAATATACTATATCATATAATTTTTTTAAAGAAATAATAATACAGTTTTAATGTCAAAATTAAAAAGTAAAAATTTAATGACTAAAAATTGTCCTGTACTTTCTATTTAGATTTAGAGTTTTAAAGAATCACAATTAATTTCTGCTAGATTAGGTGAGTCTCTGATATTTGGATTAATTTTTATTTCACGTGAATTTTGAAAATGATGAATAAATGAACGAAATGATGAATGGATGATTATAATGAATGAGAGAATAATGGGTTAAACGGCGTCCTGGCCGCTGGGGGACATTAAGTGTACTAGCGAGGCGGGGCAATAAGGGTGGGGTTGCGGCCAAGTGACTTAAGGAATGATCATGTCCACTGTATTAAATGTGAAATTGCTCCCTACCAAATTCTGGCAAACTGTTTAATATATATTATTCTAACATTGTGACATAATTAATAATTCAGATATAATTGAATTCACACTAGCATTGCTAATGGATGTTGAACAATTTCAGGTGACACTTGAAAGCGTGAAGATTCAGTATTTGGGGAACAAGAAGTTCAAATCTTTTTTTCATTTCCTGCAATTGCCAATTGTTTTTCTTTTGCTTTTAGAATAAATTCTTAGTTGGATCATTGTTTTCATAGTTAATGCTTTGAAAATTTATGTTAAAAAATTTTCAGTTGGAAATGTTTTAATAAATCTATTTTTGCTTTTGGATATGTTTAAATAAGTCTTATTTTCTTTCAGTAGTCATAACTCTGAATAAGGAAAGATAAAGAGGTTTTTGGTGGATTTTGACTTACTGGCCGGTCACGGACGCCATGTTTTAAAATGGGTCGTGACACACCCACTCTTATACATCTCTCTCTCTCTCTCTCTCTCTCTCTTGCCCTTCCTCCCTCCCTCTCTCACAATTAGTTTGTTCAAACTCTCTCCCATTCATTCAATCATTCCCATTTTGCCTCTATGTTTTTCCACACTCTAGTGAAAACTTGATCACCTAATCAACCCTGCCACACCACCCAAGGATTCTGTGCGCTATTTCTTAAAATTTAGCTTTCTAGTCAATAGCACCATTTGGGATAGATTTTTCTGGACTATGTTTTATTTTTTTGTATTTTCTGGGCTTCATTCATATTTGGTTCAACTTTTTTACTTTTCTAGTTTCTTGTGAAGAGAGAAATCTCAAAAGCATAATAGTTTGGGTTGAAAATACACTAAAAATGAGAAGAAGAAAAAGCCACACAAAGGCCTAAACTTTTTCTTTTTGTCCATTTTGAACTTTCTTCATTCTTTTTTTTCTTGTCAAATTTATTTCTTTTTCTAATTCTTCATGAAGAGAAGAATCTAAAAAGTATGAAAGTTTCGACTAAATTGAAAAGATAACAAAAGATGAAAAATGTTGTATAAAAGTTCTCTAAAACAACACCAGTAATGAGTTTTTGAAGACACTGATTTGGGATTCATGCACTCAAACGGGCTCTTTTATTGTTTTCAATTTGTTGTTAGAAGTTTTGCGATTCGTCTTTTGTATTTATTGATTTTCTGGTAGAACTTTCTTTTGTAGATATTAGATAATAAGAATTAATAAGAGTTATTATAGATGCAAAACTTATGCTTCTTTATTAATCAAAATCACATATTCATGGATTCATTCCTATTGCCTTCAACAATTTTCCTCAATAATGTGTCACACCAAAATGTTTTGAATTAAATTACACAATGTGCTGCGTTGACCTTTTATAACACCTTTTACTTTTAAATATTTTCCGATCCTTCTTTTTTTTTTGGGTTAACACATTTTCTTTCCTTTTCCTCCTCCTGCTTAAATATTTTGCACACTTTGCATTCACTTTCCTTGCATAATAATATTCATTTACAATCCGTAATCAAATAAGAAATAACACAAAAGAACACAAGAAAACACGGTCACCACTAAAGTCTTGTGTCTTAAAAGGGTTTTCTTCCCAAGAGGCATAAGTATCAGTAAACATAAACAAATAACTTAGATGAGCAACATTTCATTACGTCATATCAGAAAGGCTTTGTTGAACTTAAAAGAACATTCAAAAACACTTTCTATTCTTTAAAATTTGGAGTAAAAAATTATGTTTCCACAATATTTTGTAGGCCAAGGAGAGCTCAAGTATTTCTTGTTCTTAGGAAATTAATCAACAAGTCAGGTTATATAAAGCTGCTTTAAATCTAAAACGATTTTCAACAGTGCCCTAGGGTTTGATAATATTTTGGGCCCTTGTTCATAAGTTGCAAAATTCTCCTTGTATATTCCTACGAATTTCAGGCAACCAAAAGGGGAAATTGATTATTCCGCGAAACAGTTACATCTCTCTTGGGTTGCAGATATAAATTGATAGACAGAGAAGAAAGGAAAGGGAAGGAAGGAAACTTGAAAAGGGAGCGACTAACCAGATCTTTGAAGATGAGAAAAGCGATGACGAAGAAGAGAACGAACAGGATCTCGAACTCAGCGAACCGAACGAAGGAAAAAACTGAGTTGACCGCCCGAGTTAAAAATGACTCGTCCCGCTTTCGTCCCGCACCCATTCGTTTTGGCATCTTTTTCCGACCGATTCTGGTTTTCGGCAATGTTGTCTTCTTTGATTTAGAGAGATTGAAATGTGAATCAAAACCTTTCAACGGCCTAACAAGAACAATTCAACCTCCTCTCCTTCCAGAAAATGGTTAATTTCATTATTTTTCCCTTAAAACTGGAAAATGGTTAATTTCATTTGTTGATTTTTCATGTAAAATTGAATAATATTTATTTAATAATTTTTTTTAAATTATAATTTTTATTTATTTATTTATAAATCAATATTTGTGATCATTTAACCACATGTATCTAATCAACTTAAATTTTTCTATGAATAACAAAAATTTTCTCAAAATAACAAACTCAAAAACTCGAAAAATTTTACGTAATGAACGAAATTGATCATAAAAACATGTTCAGAAAAGTGCCGAACTTGAAAGCATAGTACGATGTTGTGCTTTTGAGCACAACATCCTCCCCGCATCTAGAGCAGGTGGCCGAAAACGAGGATGTGGTGTCCTCTCTCCCTCCCCATCTTTATCAGGTGAGAAGAAAAAGGAAAAATCAAAAAAATATGAGAAGGAAATGAGGATTGAGCAAAAATATCGAGAATAATTTTTACTATTAAAATAATAATATTAATGAGAGTTAAAGATAATATGATAATTAAAAAATAATAGTGGATGATCGGTTTGAAATTTAAAACGAATAATTAATCATAAGTTCAATTCTTAACCTTTGTCATGCATTTAGTTCACTTAATTTTTTTTAACATCTTAGGTCTTTTTGTTTTAAATGACTTAAAGCCTAGTGTCTTCTATTTTAATACTCGATATTTATATAGATAAAATCACCCTTCTTGAAAGTTTTCTCTCTTGAAAAAGAACTCAGCGCATGCCCTATGACAGCCCCGAGAAACACCACGATGGAGAAGACAACGCGTGCGACAGAATCCTATGTCAAGACATAGGGTGTCACAACCCATTTCAAAGAACGGCGTTTATGACCGACCAGTGAGTTAAAAATCCACCCAATGCCTCATGACATTTTTTTTCACATATATGAAAATTTATATTTTATTATTTTCACAAAAACTAAACCAGTAACCTTTACAAAAAAATTTTAGAGCTTACTAGTGCATATGCTAAAATTATTAATGTTTACGAGTACAACATAAGATAAAGAGAATATAAGGCAATAAAAGAAAAAGCAACAAGATGCATCTATTCCAGCTGATTTGTTTTACGCGTCACCTGAAATATGATTTTAACAACAACATTAGCAAAATTAGTGTGAGTGCATAAATATATGAGTTATTATCCGCATTCCAATTTTTAGAATGATGTCCGAATAAACAGTTCTACTAGCAAGTCAGGGAGTTACCCCGCAGTGAAAAATAATCATTTCTTAGTCACCTGACCGTAACCCGTCGCCTTTATTATATCACTTCGCTGGTATACTTTATCATCTTCCAGCGGCCGAGAGGCCGTTTCTACTATCATTTTTATCTTTATAACATCATATTTTCATAATTATTTTTAACAATAATTATGGTGCACCTCAAAATCATTCTAAAGCGATAATTAAAAACTCAATTAATTCAGATATAAGAAACTCACCTGATTTTAGAGTTTGATTAGAAATTTTCAAAATGTGAATACAAAGAAAGGAATTAGTCTTAGCATGAGTACTGTAAAATAATAATGTTTCTATATAATGAATATTCATAAAATTCTCATTTAAGGTTTAATTAGTTTAATATAAAAATACTTTATTGTTTTGAGCCTATTTAATAAGGAAAACTTTTTTGTTCAAAAGCTAACTAACTAAATTTTCTGTACTAAAAGTTCTTATTTTAGTAAAAACTTAAGAAATATTGAAAAGATTATTTCTTACCTTTTTAAAACTCCAATTATTTTTATATAAAAGAGTTGATTTTAAATAGGGGAACTAAAGCTAATTTAAATATTTACTTAAAAAAAAAAACGTAGTCTAATCTAACTAAAATTTATTAAAAGGAGAAAACTCTTATTCTAGAATAAAATTCTTTAAAATAGGAAGAAAAGAACAGTTTATTTAACTTCTTTCTTATCTCAAGTTTCTGTTAAAAAAAATCAAATTTCTATTTAACATATTTTTTATTAAAAATTTCGTAAGTAACCAACTTCTCTCAAACATATGCAGAGCCTCAAATAATACACAGAGCCTTGATACACGCATAGCAACTCAAACGTGAACACACATATTCAAAACTGGCGCACGCAGATTCAAAACACACACACACACACACACACACACACACACACTGGCATTTCATTTGCATGATGAATTTATATTCACCGCAAGGAAGCAAAATGGAAAAAAAACTAAGAAACAAAAACACTTTAAAAATTTATCATAATGTCGTTTAAATCTGATTAAAACCTATGTAAAACATGATTTTTAATAAGAAAAACTTTAATTTTATTAATCTTTATAAAATTACATTTTTTAAAATTTTTTTTCTCTTTTTTTAATAATCATTTTAATTTAAACAATGTAAAATTTAATTATAAGTAACCAACACCAATAGAGCATCCACGCGCAACCCACCAGACAACACACCCACCGATAACACAATACACACAGTGGCTATCCTCAGGAAATCATGCATTCGGTTCTAAATTAAATGGCGTGGGTGGGTGATTCTCGGTGGTGCATGGGGACAGTGATATTGTGCGCTGGTTGTTGCCGTGGTGCTCGTGTGGTGGTGGTCTATGGTAAATTAATTATTTCTTTATTACTTATTATTTTTATTTTGTTTTTAAAAAAATTAGGTGTCACATACGGAGATTCACCTCTTGTGCCCGTGCGGAAGCTTCGGTGATCACTTTCGACAATTGCTGGCAATCATCTTTTCGGTGATCACTTTCGACAATTGCTGGCAATCATCTCTGGCAATTGCCAATGAACTCCAATCATCACTTCGGTGATCACCTTCGACAATTGCTGGCAATCATCTCTGGCAATTGCCAATGAACTCCAATCATCACTGACAAACTCCGATAAAAGAGTTCTTCAAGAAGTTGCTTTGCACTCGAAAACTATTACTATTTTCAGCCGAGGTTGATCTCGTTACAGGTTTTAATCGTCTTCTCTCTCTCTCTCCCCATGGAAGAGAATCAATTGAAAAATGAAAAAATGATATAAAAGATAGGATATGGAATATAATTTTTGCAAACAGATAAATTTATCTGTTAACTTATTTATTGATGTAAATAATTATCTGTTTATATTAATAAATAAGTGAACAAATAAATTTATTTGTTTGTATTAGTAAACAAATGAACAGATAAATTTATTAGTAATTAAGTAAACAGATAAATTATCAGTTTGCATCAATAAATAAGTAAACAGATAAATTTATCTATTTACATTAGTAAACAAGTGAACGGATAAATTCATCAGTAATTAGGTGAACAAGTATATTTATTTATTTGCATTAGTAAATAAGTGAACAGATAAATACAGCATTAATTAAGTGAACATATAAATTTACCTATTTGTATTATTAAATAAGTGAACAAAGTAAAAAAATAAAAAAATAAAAAGAAAATAGATTAAAAAAGCAAAACTTAAAGACAAAGTTTGAAACTTATTTGCCTTTAATCCAAATAATTTTAAACCAATAGGTTTCAAGCTAGAGCCAAACGAACGTGTACGTAGTGTATACCCGTTCGCTCCAAATTGGGGAAAAAGGTTTTGGGAGATTTCTCAAGTTTCTTTGGTCTTCAGAAGTTGTCTAGAATCATAGTAATTTTTGCAATCTTCTAGACAAAATTGGCATCTTCTTCTTCTTCTTCTTCTTCTTCTTCTTCTTCAGGTCATATAAAGATTTTTTTTAAAAATTAAAGCGGTAAGTGGGAATTAAATTAGTTATAAAAAATGAAAAATCACAAGTTTGATCGTCGAAGATGGTCATTGGAGCTCACCGGCAGTCGCAGGAGATGGTCGCAGAGAGTGGAGGTGGAGGGATAAGGTGTTCATGTGAAATGATTAGTATTTAGAGTAGTAAAAGAATTTTGGTCCAATTGTATACAATGGACTTTAAGAGTCAAAATATTTTTTGTTAGACCTAATGTTGTATAAAATGTTACTTATGGACCTTATACCAAAAACTCCAATTTAAAATATAAAAAATAAAAAGAATAGAGATAAAAAAAGAGAAATAAATATAATATCTTTATGGTTTACTCTTCTTATATTTTTAAAAATAAATTTTATATATGTATTTTTATATATAAATGTATTTATTTTATGTAATCGGAGGTGGGATATGAAAAATTGGGCCAGAAGAAACAAATACCGTTCTTGTTCCACATGTTATTGGGGATAAAAAAAAACCCGTAAAAACTAAAACAGGGGCTTGCGAGGACATGGTGGGACAGAAACAATTGCCATCCCTACTTAAACTATCATAAATTTTTGGGTAAATTACATTTACCTTTCTTGAGGTTGATTGAAAATATTGAAAGCTATTCTCAAATTTTTAAAATTACACTATCCTCTCTTATTTTTCCTAACAATTTACACTTAGCTCCCCTCCATTATTTATGTGAGACCTGGTTTTGTTTCATTTTGTGATTTATATATCTTTGACGTGTTCTTTTTATTATATGTATATCAACGATGAATGGTTTATGCTTCATTATTATAGAACAGCATGTGCAGATGTGTTTTACGCTTTTTCGGGTTTCGCTAAGATTTGTTTGGTTAACTTTTGGGCTGTAAAACTAAGGCTTTTAGAATCAGGTTGTTTCTTAGCAGTTCAATCGACTGAGTCGATAGTAGGCTTGTTTAGTTGACTGGATTGAGCCATCCAGTCGACTAAGGTGTGGCGGTAGAGATCTTTCTAAGATTCAAAACTCCTTCAGTTGACTAAATTGAGCAATCCAGTCGATTGGACGCCTTTTTATGTGGCTTATATATATATATATATATATATATTCTAGCGCCTGTTTTCTTTTTGAAAACTCTTTTTCTCCTAAACTCTCCACATTCTCTCTAGATTTTTGTTGTGCTCGGGCCTAGTTTTTGACTTTCAGCTTGTGGATCCCTTCTCTTCACGTTGTTAGCTTCGCTTCCATCTAGACGGATTCTCGTTACGACAAGGTTCGACTTTTGAGGCTTCGAATTTCAACTCATCGAGGTAGGATCCTAGACTATATTGTCTTTAAAGGATGCTATGTGCAGTTTTACGTTTTTCTACCGGCTAGAAATGTTTACATATCATATTGTATGTTTTAAACCATGTTTATGCTGGTAAAATGTATATTTTACGCTTGTCTTAGTTTATTACATGTGGTGTGGTGTTATGGGTTTGGCGAGAGGAACCTTTTTATGTTGGACTCGTGGTGTTATGGGTTTGGTGAGAGAAACTTTGTTGGGTTGGACTCATGCGTGTATATTTGAATTTTGATGTGATATTCAAAAAGGACTGTGTTGAGATCTATGGATCGAGTAAATTTGGGCACAAGTTGCTTCATGATGAAAAATCGAAAAACTGTGTAGAATGGGTTTCTCTGCCTGTAGGCAAGTGAATCGGGAAAGAAAGCAGGTCATGTCGGAAGTATAGAGCATCCAGTTACTTCACGGGCCTCGTGTGGCCGGGTGGTAATAACGTGACGGGGTCTATATGCCCGTTCGGCATCGGTGCCTATGTTTTAAAAGCACTAGTTGGTGGAAGCACATGGATGTGACGGTAACAAGTGTGTGTGCATGCGTGCGTGCGCGTTGATAAACTTGGGGTGTTCTGAAGTAAAACTATTTTGAGTTAACTTTATACTATGTGATTACATATCCTGCTTTATTGCATCATAGTCTGTTCCTATTGGGTTTTGGCTCACGTAGTGGGATTTGTTAAAACCTTTTAAAGGTGTTGATGATCACATGGAGTCGATCTAGATGTGCCCTTGGTGGCAGGAAGACTGTTGATTAGTTTTTCTTTTTATTATAGAAACATGTATTTATATATGTGTTTCCTATTTCTGAAGGCATATTTTGTAAGCATTGAGGCTGTATATTGTACATGTATAGACATGTATGCATGTTGCACTGAGAGTGAACCTTGGGTATCTTTTTAATTCCAAAAGCTGTATTATTTTTAGATAATTGTTTTATTAGTAAAATCCTTTCTTTTTACAAACTGGTAGCTTGGTGGGTTTTTCACTTGACCCTAAATTTTAGGGCGTGACAACTTGGTATCAGAGCTCTGTGTTCGAATACCTAAGAGCCATGGGGAAGATGGTGCATCACCTGGTGAGGATGATTGCGTATGCATACTTGTATGTGTTTAAGCATTTTTATAACATGCTGATAGCTTGTTAAGCATGATAGTTGGTGTGTACGTGAGTATAGAGGTTGGATCTTCGAATGGATTAGTCTTGCCTTAAGGCGTTTAGATTAACAAATTTAGAAACTAACTTAGAAACGCGTTTGGCCAACGTGTTTTCTAGCAAGGAATCTGAATAGGTTATCCAAATGGATGCGTCCATCTTGTTGGTTCTCCTCGGTATGTGAGATGCGTTTACATAATTTTAAGTGGCTATGTGTTAGCATGTTTATGTGTGATATGTTTTTATGTTAGTAATAACATACTATATAAAAGCTAATCTTGTTATATTAACTTTGTATAGAATTATGTCCACACGGGGAGGACGGGGATGGGGTCGTGGCCGAGGCCATGGTCGAGGTTGTGCGTATGTTCAGATTCCAGAAGAAGGAGACGTTTATGCCCCGCAAGAACATGTGGGCAGTGTTGACATTGTACAACAGATGCTTATTACTATGAGAGCGATGGCTGAGACGACTAAGGCTGGAGTGAGGGCTCCTAAGCCAAGGACCTCTGTGGCAATGAGGGACTTCCAACGGTTGGATCCTCCAACCTTTTCTGGGGAGCCGGACCCAAAACTTGCTACTGAATGGTTAGAAGTAACCACGACGATCTTGGATACTCTGGAGATCAAGGAGGATGTTCTGCGGTTAAGTTGGCAGCATTCTAAGTTTGGGAGGATGCGAAGGAGTGGTAGAAGTTTTCCAAAACCACTGTGGATGACACGCGGGCTGCTTTCATGAGGGTCTTTTTGGAGAAATACTTCCCGAGTTCTTCGAGGGATACATACCGAGAGGAGTTCCTCTCCCTTGTTCAGGGGAACCTTTCCATGGTCTAGTATGAGGCTAAGTTCACGAATCTGTCGCGGTTTGCCTCTGAGATGGTGTCAACAGAGGAGTTACGCACCAAAAGGTTTGAAAGGGGTCTCTGACTTGCTATTAAGGATAGAATTGCAGCACTGGGTTTGTGTGTTTACATTGAGATGGTGAAAGCCGCTATCCAAGTAGAGAACTCGATGGCAAAGAGCCGTAGAGTTAGGGAGAGTAGGGGCCAGTAGAGTGATGGAGGTACACAGTTCCAGGGGCGCAGGAAAAAGTGCCAGTGGTCTTCTGGACTGAGTTCCCATTTTGTGGGATCGTATTAGCTACAGTTTTCTACACCTGTACCTTTAGTTGCCTCTACAGAAAGGCCGGACCAGAGAGAGGTCACTTGTTATCGATGCAAACAGTTAGGACATCATTCATTTGAGTGCCCCACGAGGGGCCAGGTTCAGAGTTTAGTGCCTGTCTAGTCACAGTCGCAGTTGTAGTTGCAGTCGTAGTCGCAGGGGAGAGAGCCACCAGTATGTTATGGGTGTGGTCAGCCTGGGCATGTTCTTAGATACTGTCCCTGAGGAGGGAGTGATTAGAGTGCGACGGGAGCATCAGTTGTTCCATTGGCACAAAGACGACAGACGTCGCAGCAACCTAGGGCTCAGATATCTAGGTTTACAGAAGGGGGTGCCTTAGCACAGTCTGTGAGGCAGTTGATGGCTCAGGGTTATAGTGGGCAGACTAGAGCACCGCAAGGCAGAGCTTATGTTCTTGCTGATCCTAGTGCTTTAAAAGCACCAGTTGTGCCCGATGCTACAGCTACTCCATCCATGATAAGAGGTACTCTCCTAGTATATAGCTCATGGGCCAATGTTCTTGTCAACACGGGAGCATCACATTCATTTATTTTCTCTACTTTTGCATCTTCATTGGGGTTGAAGGCAGACTCGTTAGGTAGTGCGTTGAGCGTAGAGACCTTGGCCAGTGGGAATGTGGTGTTGAGTAGAGTTTGTAGATCCTGCGAGTTGGGGGTCGCCGGTCGTTGTCTAGCGTTTGACTTTATTATTCTAGACATGACCACGTTTGATGTCATCCTAGGGATGGACTGGCTGACTATCTATCATGCCTTTATCGATTGCGATCGATGGAGGGTATCGATCTGTACGCCTGAGGGTGACTGCTTTTGTTTTATGGGTGATTGGGATGAGGGTTTGGTGTCCATGCCCGGTGTTGCTAGGAAGCGAGGGAATTTAGGATTTCTCTTTTTTGCTCTCACGTTGGATGAGATGGTGTTCGAGGGGAGTTACCCCATGTGATTTGTGATTACCCAGATGTCTTTCCTGATGATCTGTTCGAGTTGCCACCGAGTTGTGATGTGGATTTCTCTATTGATTTGGTTCCTGGAGCTGCTCCCATTTCTATGTCATCTTACCGCTTTACACCAGCTGAGTTGCAAGAACTCAAGGTACAACTTCAGGAGTTGCTTGAGAAGGGATTTGAATGCCCAATTCCATCATCGTGGGGAGCTCCAGCTCTTTTTGCGAAGAAAAAGAATGGGTCCTTGAGGTTGTGTATAGACTACCGGAAGCAGAATCAGGTAACGGTGAAGAACAAGTATCCTATGCCTAGGATTGATGACTTGTTTGATCAGTTGAAGGGGTTGAGTTGCTTCTCAAAGATTAATTTGAGGTTAGGGTACCATCAGCTGAGGATTAGGGACGAGGACATAGCGAAGACCGCCTTTCAGACTCGTTATGGTCATTATGAGTTTCTGGTTATGTCGTTTGATTTGACGAACACTCATGCGATGTTTCTAGGTTTGATGAACTGTATTTTTCACCCGTATCTAGATAACTTTGTAGTTGTGTTCGTGGATGATATCCTTATCTATTCACCCATGAAGGAGATGCATGAGGAGCATCTGCGTATCATCCTACAGCTTCTGAGAGAGCATTGCTTGTATGCAAAGTTCTAGAAGTGTGAGATTTCTTGGACACGTGGTGTTGAAAGATGGGGTATCGGTGGATTCTTCGAAAACTGATGCCGTGATGGATTGGGAGCGACCGAAGAATGTCTTTGAGATCTGTAATTTTTTGGGTTTGGCAGGCTACTATCGGCGATTTGTGAAGAATTTTTCTAGACTTGCAGCACTGATGACGCGTCTTACGCAGAAGGGAGTCATGTTTGTGTGGAGTGAGTCCAGTGAGTCGAATTTTCAGGAGTTAAAGAGGAGATTGACCAGTGCACCAGTGTTGAATATTCCTGAGCGAGGTTTCAGTTACACGGTGTACTGTGACGCGTCATAGGATGGTCTGGGTTACGTTATGATGCAGGGAGGTAAGGTTGTGGCTTATGAATCTTGGTAGTTGAAGACACATGAGAAGAACTATCTGATGCATGAGTTTAATTTGTGTCTCAGGGGGACAAGGAGAGGTGCCACCTTATTTTCAGTAGCTTCACGGCCTGCATTAGTTGCACGCATGCTAGAGGCTTAGTAGAAAAAATCAAGAGTCTTAGATGATACGAGACTGTATTGTCAGTGGGAAGGACACTACGGGATGGGTTGTGAGCTCAGATAAGAGTTTGAGATTGATAAGGAGATTATTTGTACTAGGGCCGTGCTGTGCTGAGGTGCTACATGATTTCCATTATTCATGTCTTGCAGTGCATCCAGAAGGCACAAAGATGTATCACGACCTGCGCTGTCAGTTTTGGTGAATGGGAATGAAGAGGGATGTGATCCGGTTTATGTCTCGGTACCTTGTCAGCGGGTAAAGAAAAAACTCCAGAGACTAGCAGGATTGTTACAATCGTGCCGATATCTGAGTAGAAGTGGGAGAACGTCACGATGGATTTTGTATCAGGACTTCCTCGATCACCAAAGGGACACGATGCTGTTTGGGTTGTGGTTGATAGATTAACGAAGTCGACACACTTTCTTCCCATACGTGTGAAGGATTCGGTGGACAGACTTGGTAGGTTGTATGTTCATGAGATAGTCTGACTACACAGAGTACCTGTGACTATTGTTATCGATCGAGACCCACGTTTTACATCTCACTTTTAGCAGAGTCTTTAGGTAGCTTTGGGGACGAGCTTGGCGTTTAGTACAACTTTTCACCCACAAATAGACGGCCAGTCTAAGAGGACCATACAAAATTTAGAAGACATGTTGAGAGCCTGTGTACTTGAGTTTTGGGGTTCTTGGAAAGATCATCTACCGTTGGCAGAATTTGCATACAATAACAATTATCAGTTTAGTATTGGGATGGCACCGTATGAGGCTTTGTATGGTAGGCCGTGTAGGTCACCTTTGTATTCAACAGATGTGGGAGAGACCACCATTTTGGGATTCAATTTGATATGGGAGATGATCGAGAAGATTACCGTGATTCGCCAACGTCTAATGATAGCTCAGAGTTGCCAGAGGAGCTATGCTAATCAGAGGATGAGACCTTTGGAGTTTACAGTGGGGGACCATGTGTTTCTAAAAGTCTCGCCACGTAGAGGTTTGATGAGGTTTGGCTGTAGCAGGAAGCTATCGTCGCATTTCATTGGATCGTTTGAGATCCTTGACAGGATTGGGGAGGTAGCATACCGTCTGGCTTTACCTCTTCAGTTGGCGTTTGTGCATAACGTGTTTCATGTTTCCATGCTTCAAAAGTATGAGCCTGACCTGTCACATGTTCTAGATTGGGCTGAGTTGTAAGTTGATGAGGATGTTACATATGAGGAGCGGCCTGTGGAGATTCTGGACATGAAAGAGCACGTATTAAGGGGTAGGACCATTGCTTATGTCAAGGTCCTTTGGCTTCACCACGGGGTTGAGGAAACAACTTAGGAGCTTGAGTTTAGGGTTCGTGCGAGATACCAGGAGTTGTTTGCCTTATAGCCTTGTAGTAAATTTTGGGAACAAAATTCCTTAAGGGGGAGAGTTGTGAGACCCGATTTCGTTTCATTTTGTGATATATATATATATATATATATATATATATATATATCTTTGACGTGTTTTTTCGTTATATGTATATCATCGATGAATGGTTTATGCTTCATTGTTGTAGAACAATATGTGTAGATGTGCTTTACCCTTTCTCGGGTTTTGCTAAGGCTTGTTTGGTTAGCTTTTGAGCTATAAAACCAAGGCTTTTAGAATCAGGTTGTTTTTCAGCAGTCCAGTTGACTGGACTGGTTTCCTCAATCGGCTGGGTCGACAGTAGGCTTGTCCAGTCGACTGGATTGTGCCATCCAATCGACTGAGGTGTGGCAGTGGAGGTCTTTCTAAGATCCAGAACTCCTTCAGTCGACTGAATTGAGCAATCCAGTCGATTAGATGCCCTTTTTCCGTGGCCTATATATATTCCAGCGACTATTTTCTTTTTAAAAACTCTTTTTCTCCCAAACTCTCCACCTTCTCTTTAGATTTTTGTTATGCCCGGGCTTAGTTTTTGACGATCATCTTGTGGATTTCTGCTATCTACATTGTTAGCTTCGCTTCTATCCGGATAGATTCTCGTTCCGACGAGATTTAATTTTTGAGGTTTCGAGTTTTGACTCAGCGAGGTAGGATCCTAAACTATGTTGTCTTTAGTGGATGTTACGTGTAGTTTTACGCTTTTCTACCGGTTGAAAATGCTTACATATCATATTGTATGTTTTAAACCATGTTTATGCGGGTAAAAGGCATGTTTTACGCTTTTCTTAGTTTATTACATGTGGTGCGGTGTTGTGAGTTTGGTGAGAGGAACCTTTTTGGATTAGACTCACGGTATTATGGGTTTGGTCAGAGGAACCTTGTTGGGTTGGACTCACACGTGTGTATTTGAATTTTGATGTGATAATAAAAAAGGACCGTGTTGAGATTTACTAATTGAGTAAATTTGGGCACGAGTTGCTTCACGGTGAAAGATAAGAAAACTGCGCAGAATGAATTTCTCTGCCCGCTGGCTAGTGAATCGGGAAAGGAAGCAGGTTGTGTCGAAAGTATAGAGCATCCAGTTACTTCACGGGCCTCGTGTGCCCTGGTGGTAGTAACATGACAGGGTCTATATGCCCATTCGGCATCAGTTCCTATGCTTTAAAACCACGAGTTGGTGGAAGCACATGGATGTGATGGTAACAAGTGTGTGTGCGTGCGTGCTTGCGTGCGTGCGCGTTGATAAACTTGGGGGTTTCTGAAGTAAAACCATTTTGAGTTAACTTTATGCTATGTGATTGCATATCCTACTTTATTGCATCATAGTCTATTTTTATTGAGTTTCGGCTCACGTAGTGGGATTTGTTAAAACCTTTTTTAGGTATTGATGATCACGTAGAGTCGATATAGATGTGCCCTTAGTGGCAAGAAGACTGTTGATTAGTTTTTCTTTTTGTTATAGAAACAGGTATTTATATATGTATTGCCTGTTTCTAAAGGCATGTTTTGTAAGCCTTAAGGCTGTATATTGTACATGTATGGACATGTATGCATATTGCACTGAAAGTGAACCTTGGGTATCATTTTAATTCCAAAAGCTATATTATTTTTGGATGATTGTTTTATTAGTAAAATCTTATCGTTTTACAAACTGGTAGCTTGGTGGGTTTTTCACGTGGACGTGACCATTTAGCACTCAAAAATATTAACGAAAAATTCTAATGTTAGCAAATTATGATTTTTAAATACAAAAAATACTTTTATTTTTGGTAGGTATGGGATGGGGCAGACAGTGATGGATGTTGACCACTCGATAAGAAGAGGTACTTAATATATTGTTTCGTAAGGCAAAAGCCTATTGTTGTGAGTTTTCACTCAAATTTTTAAAGAGCTCCACACTTTGGCTTCCCTTTTCAGCATAAAAGTTCCATCACAAGAAGCATCTACCATTTGGCAGTAATGAGGAGTCAAACCGAGCATAGAAAAACTGTACCAATTGCCACTTGGGTATATGATAATAGGGGCATTATCAAATGAGGTCCTTCAGTCTTTCCTAGGTCTAGTGGAATTTCTCGCCATTAAATTGAGTGAAACTCATGATTTCTCGGCATTTTTAGCTTTTTTTTACCTATGGGAAAGTACTTCTTTAAGAATTCCTGTTGCATATGAGCCTAGGACGTTATTGCGTTTGCTTTAAAGAATTAAGTTAATGCTTGGCTTTATCTTTTAAGGAGAAGGGAAACAATTTTAACTTAAGGGCATCATTAGGAAAATTGTTAATTTCTAAGAAACACATCAACGTATTGTAGGGATCCTCGTTGGTAAGACCAAAATAGTATGGAAGCATTTGGATAGCACTATACTTAATCTCATATTGTACTGCTCCAACGTTGGGTAGGTAAATGCATGATGGTGACATATAGGCCAAGGGAGTAAAACACTCCTTTAGTTGCATTTATTGAGGGTTGGGTTCATTGTCATCTGCCATTGGAGTATGATTTGCGTGAACTGGTGGATTGGGAATAAAAGTTAGAGAAAATTGCAGAGCTGCTCGATTATGCCTAAAATTTTGTTCAATCTCTGAATCAAACAAGACTAACTATAGGTGACACGATCGACGATTATACATGCACAAAAATTATGATAAAAGAAAAGAAAAAGAAAAAGAAGAAGAAAATACTGGGCATGGGTTGCAAACTCATAATTCTAGTTTTCTTCGATAAACAAAATAATAGCAAAATAAAGCTTATAGAGCTCGGACAGGGATGGGCCGTTTGTCAAATATTGTTCCAACATAAATAAATAGGCCGAGTCACAATTCATTGCAATTAAAAAGATCCAATTCAGTTATTAATCAAAAGAGTTTTGTTTTTTAATTAACTAAATGCAAAAAATAAATAAAAAACTCAATTTGAATGTATTGATTGATATGGAGAAAACATCCTAGGGTTTTAAATCCACCCTAGCAACATAATTCGGATCCGTTAAGATTTAGTGACTTTCTCACGATTCAACTCAAACCCGTTCTAACTAAAAGCTTGAATTGAGTTATCAAGAAAGTATTCGATTCAAAACGTAACATAGCCTATCTTTGATTGGCACATATCATCCTTTGTAAACTCAGGACGAACCATTCTATTATAGAATAACTTATCTTACATTTTGAATTAAATACGACAATGAATAACTATTGGATAATAGCGCAATCACAATCACAATCACATAAAGTAAAAGTGTAAACCGAATAAACCATAAAAGCTCGTTGAACAAAACTGAACGTCTAAAATAAATCATATAGCTAGTTGAATCCTTTATTGAAAGAAAACTAAAATTCTAATATGAAACGAAATACCCAACTAGGGTTTTATCAAACTCTAGTATCAAAGAACCTAGCCGCTCATGTTGCGACTACAACCCATGAATGAATAAGAACAAAAGAAGGAGCTTTTAGCCACTATGCTCGTCGTTCTGCCATCCTTGTTTCCCCAGCCATTATCCTCTCGCCACTTGTTCTCTCAAAGTGTGTTTTTCTCTTTTTGAACTACTCTTCCCTTTTTATAGAAATATGAACACTTTAGGTTTTTTTTTTAAAGTTTCACGCAACTTGATTCTTGCAAATCGTTCGGACACCCGTTTGAACGAAACTATCTCTGGATAAAATCGTTCGGATGCCCATCTGGATGAAAATGTTTCTATTAAAGAATGTCCAGATGCCCGTTGGACAAAATTCTCCAGAATGTTTTTTTTTCTCTTTTTCTCTTACTTTTTCCTACTTTTCCACCTTCTTGCGTCTTCCAATGCAAGAATTGAAACACTTATGAAAACATATTATTTAATACACAATTGGAGACTATACTAGTGTAAATTGTTGCATGGAAATGGTGCATTTAAGCATCGATCAGGGACCATATAATTATACTTTAAAATTTATATGTATTTGAGTTTTGGTGAAAGTATAAGCCCACAGCCACAAGGAACCCAATGTGCTATAAGACTTATAATTACATGGAGATTAGAGTTTTTAATATTAGCTTATAAATAGGAATCTTAGGAGTTTTAGTACGTGCGTGGAGAGTAAATTAGAGGGATTAAAATGTAGAGAGAGATAAAAAAAAATACTAAGGGCACCAGGGTGACCCTTAAGTGGGGATACATGACGGGTTTCAAGGCTCATATTTTGAATATTTTTAGTTTTATATTTGTAATTTCTACGGTTATATTAGATTATCTCTCTCACCCATGGACCTAGACAAGTTGTGCTAAACTATGTAAACTTTTATGTGATTCTTTTTTTTGGTGTGCGTGTGGTTGTGCTTTCAGTTGTCGTCGTGAATTTTTGAAATAAATCTTAATAAGTGACATCAGAACCGATAATTAACGATTTAAAATCATGGTAGGAGATATGAGCACAAGATTATTTTTTTAATCTCAGTTCATATAGGCCAAAAACTAATTTCACACATGAAAAAAAGTCATTTGTCATTACAACAAGATCAATGAAGGAATAGTAACAGATATAAAAGCATTGGATGAAAGAAGCATAGATATAAGAGGTTTGCATTGATTATCCCGGTTAATGTGCACAAAAAAGCTTTCTGGTTGTTGCCTTGGGATCCTTTCTTGGAATTTTTGAGTTGCGATCTGCTGTTATATTATATTTCAAATCAACAACTCGAAAGCTTTATTATTATATTGTCTTGTATATATGGAGAAAACATTTAAGTAGAAGGTGTCTTGTAAAGTTTTTTAGCGCTGTAGATTCATTGATAAGATTTAAATTTTTAGATTCAATGAGATTGGATAGATTTAACATAAATCGGGTTTAATAAGGAATGATCAAATTTAATCGCGGGTGATTAGGGGTGATAAAGAGAAATCTAATTCAATTAGATTTGAAAGTCTAATCATCAATAAATACAATTAGAATTTTAGTTACAGATAGAGTTAAATGAGATGACAATTTTTTGATTCGATAGATAATTGGTAACCTATATAAATTGCGGTGGTGTACACAAAATAAACACAAGAGCGCGTAAAAGTGGCGTTGGCGTATGAGAGCTATCATTAAATGTGATGTGTAAGATTTTGGCTAGATGAAGTGGGTAACAGTTCCTGAATGTTCACAGAGAAGCTCAAGACAAAGAGATTGAGATGGTTGACATGATGAGAAGGTGTACACTTTGAATGGTCTCTTTCACTTTGGTTTTGATTCATGATGGTGATCTCTTCAGTTGTATGCACAAAAGGAGAGGTGGAGTCATGACGAACACCACGGCGAATAGGTGTTGGACATCTCAGTATAGAAGTGCAGGCTATGCAGGTTCAGTGTGGCAGAATGGCAACATCAGTAGAATCGACATTGGTACAAGTTATTTTTAGGATAATTTGTAGAATTCAAGTCAATGTGGAGATTATTAGGTGTGTTTATTGTATTATGTTGGACTCATATAATTATGATTTTAGTTTATATGTATTTGGGTTGAATTGGAGTTATAAGCTTATTAGGAATCCAATGTGATATAGGTTCTTATTGTCAGGGTCTATACTAAAAACTATATCTTTTATTATTTTTAGTATTTAATTTTATTCATTAATAAAATTATTTTTTCATTTTTATGAGAATATTAACGAGTAATGTATGCAGTTTTATTATTTATTTAATGTTATTCATGGGTGTCTTTTATTCTGCGTAATATTTAGTCAAGTGTGTAGAGTTTGGCTTGTACACGGAAGACCCAGATTATTGATTTTTGTAGAATATAAATTTTCAGTTCACGGCTTAGATGGAATTGGACGCACCATCAATACGACTGCAGCGTAGAGTTTTAGTAGACCTATCTTGGTTATGGGGAACAGATAATAGCATCGCCTATTGTTCTGATTCACTGTGTTAGTACACTTTATATGTATTAAATAAGACCACTTTGGGGTAATAAGTTAAGCGGAATATTAATTAAATGGTGCAATCTTTTATGGGTTCATAATTTTGATGAGTTGGATAACGATATTAATTATATGGCGAATATTAATTATTAACAGAATTTATATCCCGAAAGATCAGAATTGATGATACCCACTTAACGAAACTTATAAGTTTTAACTGAGCCAAACTCTACAGGTGGATTTAATTATTTGACAGTCAAATAAGTTAAGTAGAAGATCTTAAAGATTTTATTTAATAAGCCAATTAAATATAATTATCAATAATTTAATTTAAGGGGCTTTCAACTGAAGGTCAAAAACAATAAATTTTAACGCAAGGCTCATCAACAAAATTTTTAATGTGTGAGGTCCAATTACTTACAACACAGAGAAATTTAACACAAACAGATAAATTTATATGTAATGCATACAGATAAATTTATTTGTCGTTCTTTTCTAACATCGACAAATATTAGACTGATAAATTTATTTATAAAGTCAAATAAGCACAAGTGCTAGACAGATAAATTTATCTGTTCCTTCAAACAAATATAAGTTATCTATTTCATAAAACAAGCACAATTTGTAAATACATAAATTTATCTGTTCTTTTCTAGTATTGATAAATATTAGACAAATAAATTTATCTGTTAACTCAAATAAGTATAAGTGCTGACAGATAAATTTATCTATTTCGTGAAATAAGCATAATTTGCTAAACAGATAAATTTATCTATTTTTTTCTAGTATTGACAAATGTTAAATAGATAAATTTATCTATTAACTCAAATAAGCACAAGTGCTAGACAGATAAATTTATATGTTCCTTCAAACATATATAAGTTTTAAACTGATAATTATTTTCGTTTCGTGAAACAAGCATAATTTGCTGAACAAATAAATTTATCTGTGTTTTATATGTGTTTTTAAAATACACAATATTCTTTATATAGATAAATTTATCTGTATACTTATTTATGCAATACATATAAATTTATTTGTGTACTTTATACATATTTTGAAAAGTGCATAGATAAATGTATCTGTTCTAGGGTCCAACTGCACCTCGCACGTTAAAATTGAACCTCACGCATTAAAAATTCTTATGGTGGGTGAAAAACAAAACCGATGCTACTTTAAAGATCTAAGACTAATTTTCTGTTAATTTAATCGGCGGATATCAAAAATCTTAACATGGGGAGAATAAATAAGTATTTTATAACTGAAGCTTGAAAATTCAGTTTTGAGAATATGGCAGCTATAGACACCCCGATTTGATCTTGCCGAATCTTAGGCTTATCTGGGTATGTCTAATGATGAAAACTAAATGGAATGATGTCTCTGAACGTTCGTCAGGAAATGATTCAAATTCAGTATTTCAAAAAACCGAACCTCAAAATTACAAATTTTAAACCTGGAGGCCGCAACCTTCAAACCTCACGATCTGATTGTTCACTGGCCCAAGTAATTGCACCCGCAACCTTTGAACCTTGTGACCATTTCCTTGAATGTAGCGACCGCAACATAAATCTCTTGAAAACTCTAATAAATGTCATGATCGTAACCTTTATCCTCACGGTCGCAACCTTCAAAAGTGGCAACCACAAGCTTTGTGAGCCCAGTCTGAGCCTTGAACGTGTCAGCACTTTATTGGTTAGCATTTTCTATATAAACGTACATTCGGTAAAATTTTTGGGAGGACAATCCAAGTACACCAATACTCTGTCACACTCCCGACCCACATCCCAATATTCTATATATTTCTATTGCTCGATTACTAGAGTTGGAGCACTTTCTGAAGACCGGATAGACGAGCATTAAGCCCTATGACTTGAGGACACGCCCGAATTATCGCATTTTAGGTATTTTGTTGGAACCCCGACATTTCTCTCCTCACATTTTCTATCCCCGTGGGGAGGTTGGGTTTTGAATTTGAATTTCAATTTCTGAATTGCATGCTTATTCTTTAGTTTTGCCATCACTAGGTGTGATTACCTCATTCATGCATTTAATCTTCAATTTTGAGTTGTTGAGTTGAGAGCATGCTTAATTCTAAAGGATTTGATGAATTTTCATTATAGTATTGATTAAAATAGGCTCAATTGTATTTTGTTCATATCACACACTCGCACACAGTACGTCGTTTCTTTAAATTTAGCAAAATAGTGCCTAAAAATCATGCAGTCGCAACAATCAATGTTGCAGTGTATCATTTTGGCACTAACAACCTTACGGTTGTAACAATTTATGTTGCGCCCATATAGTTTTTCCCTAACCTGTTTGCGGCCGCAACCTATATAGGTTACGACCGCAAGCTTTGTTTGTTTCCAATAGCTTACTTTTGTTGTTATAGTATTCTGTTGATACTTTGTAATGCCTAGTTTGCAGTTTATAGTGTGACTTCAGTATGATTGAACTTTTAGGATTGTTTTTCCTTTATTTAAACCTATGTTATGATTACCATGCATTATTAGTGTTATTTAACATGATTAGGGTTTGTTAGTCTTTTTAACGATTTCATTCTTTGTTTATCGCATGCTGCTTTTATCATGTATCCTTAGTATAGATTTTGCATGTGTAGGTTATAGGATTCCCTCTTTTATGTTTTTATCTTTCTTTGTTATGTGTTTAAATACCTAAAATATGTATTTTCTTAATTGATTTTGCTTGTTCTTTCTTTGCCTTCATTTTCTTTATTTACATGCATTTGAGAAATCTAATTAAGAACCAATGATAATTAGTAGAGACCAACCTTACGGTTGGGCGAACATGGTGCCTAATAACTTTTTCAATTCATACCTTAACCCCCGGACCCATATTTTCTCTGGTTAAATGTTTTCAAGATCAATGGCTCCTTTTTGTTTTTCTTGTTTTTTCTCAAAAACTAAGTGGCGACTTCAATTTTCAATGTAAAGGGTTTTCAAAATCTTTTAGGTTTTAAGGTGTTAAAAAGTTTTCAATATAACTCTTGAATTTTTTATTTTTGAATAAACCCAATATTTCGGCGCTACATATTTTCTGGTGACTCTGTTGGGGACTGGTTTACAAAATCAAATAAGAGGGTGAGACTTGAAAGCATCATTAGTTCTTAATTTTACTTTCTGATTTGCTTTCTCGCATGCATTTTGCATTGTTCTCAGCCACTGTTTAGCCTACCCGATACCAAGTGAGTTTACCGTCTCGAGGCTATGTTAGGGAAGCAAGCAAGTCTTCTGGCCGCATGCTCCGATAGGTGCGGTAAAAGGGGTTATTGCGTACCGTTTGACCATACCTTGCACCATATCTAGCATGAGAAGTATATTCTTAACTCTATTCAGAAGGTACCCAGAGTTTGATCAAATTGATATTTTCTGCATATAATAGATTAGAACCCCTCATTAGGTGCTAACCTGTAGGATTATGTATTTTTTTTGATGGAATGTTTTGTTTGTATATGTCTTGTTGTTTGGTTTAGGGTAGCTTCTTTCTCGGAGCTTTGCCCCTGTTTTGGTTTAGGACCTTCTGTCAGTTTAGTATAGCTTTGTCTCTCCCGGGGTTCTACTCGGGTTGTTTGTTTAGCATCTTCGATTTTGTTTAGAATTGTATTCCTTTCAAGGCTCTGGCCATGTTTTTGGTCTCTTTTTAGAACCTTTATTAGTTTAGGTTTGTTTCCTTCCCTCTAGGTCCCTGTCTGGGTTATGGCTTACGGTTTCGTCTGGTTTAAATTAGTTTTTCCTCTTGAAGTTTTGTTCGATTTTTTTTCGATGGCCCATGGAACCTTTATTTCAATCTTTCTTTTGGAGAGTTGTGTGTTCTTTTGTCTAATGTTGGTTGGGTTTTTTCTAAGGCTTCTCCTTCTTGGTTTTTGGTTGCTATGTTGTGCTTTGTAACACCCCGACCTTTCTTATCGCAACGATATTGTTCATTTTGGGCAAAAGCCATCACGATTTTGTTCTTCCTAGGGGGTCACCTATCCTTGCATTGCTCCCGCCCAAGTACGCTTAACTGCGGAGTTCTGCTAGGGTCTCTACCACTTGAAACATGGGAGGACATTACCATAGCATTTGTTAGCCAATACAACTATAACGTGCAGCTAGATGTGACCACTTGGGAACTTGAGACCACCCTCCAAGAAAGTAGGGAGTCGTTCGTCGACTTTCTGACCAGATGGAGAGGCAAAGCAGCCAAGATGACCAATCGGCCTATAGAGAAGGAGTAGGTGAGAATTGTGGATAGGAATCTATAATCTCCTTTGAAGCGTTACTTGATCACACAGCTGCTCTCTACATTTGAGTAGCTATTTGATGTAGGGGTTCAGATTGATGATGCAATTTAGTCAGGAGACATTGAGAAAGCCAAATCGAACCAGAAACCAAGAAGGCCTTACCCTTCCAATAACTCGAATCAAAGCCATCCTACCCCCTCTGCTAACCTTGTTTCCCGTTTAAACAAGGTGAACCTGTTGAACCCTCAGTGTGAACAGCCGAATGCTTCATCTTCTATACCACCCCTAGAAGTAATCAATCACCACAACAAGAGATGTTGAGGTGCGTCTTCACTCCTTTCAATATACCTCTGACCATAGCCCTGAATTGACTTGTCGAGAAGGGGCTGATAAAGCTTCTTGATCCAATACCGTTATTAAATCTCCTACCATCAAGATACACCCCTTCTAGTATTATGCATTCCACCCGAGTCACGAGCATTTGACTAATAATTACCTCAAACTTTGCCATAAAATCTAAGACCTCATCGATAATAAGGTCATTCCACCCCCGTCTGCTGTTCAGAAGCCAAATGTCACAACCAATTTGCTTCCAAATCATGCCATGCTGGCTGGTATAAACTGAATTCAATTAGGGCAACCAGAGGACTCCAGCAGTTATATTTTCCCGACATATCTTCCATGCCCGTATGTTTCAGTTGTTGAAGATCAGTCTTGTTCATTGATCATGACCAGGAATGGGTGGGATATGGAGGAATGGAATGGCCCAGCTTGGGATGAGTATGAGATAGTGATTCAGCTAAATAACTAATAGGAGCGCAATGATGATGATGACTGGCCGCTAGATTACTTGGTATGTCCATACCGGTTCGGCTATGTTTTAAACGGTATCGCTCTTTACCAACTCTTTGGAGAGGAGGTGCATATTGATAAAATGCAATCCTACTAGCTAGTCTAAATAGTGTTGAAGTTAGACGGGGAAGAATGGACAGTTTAGGTTGCCTGAGAGCAACAAGTGGGATATATAGAAGAAGACATTTGGGTGTTGGACGATGTTGACATTACGTGGGCAATTGAAGGAAAATAGGAAAGGAAAGGAAAGTCAGAGGGTAGTAATTTGGACGACCTATGAGAATTCGAGAACTCTCCATACGTCATCGAGGTTAGATAAATTGAAAATACAATGCCAAATTTATGGGATCCCGAGGAAGGGGTGGAGCACCTGACTAGGAGTGGAAGTCATTTTAAACCGGGTAAGCTAGAAAAGGGACAAGTAAGTGGAAAGAGAAAGGAGAAAAAACAAGAAGAGAAAGACGACGCTGTGCTGAGACAGCTGAAAAAGACTCAAGCTAACATTAGTATTCGGGGTTTGCTGATGGCTTTGCACCAGTACCGACAAGTCGCGCTGAAGGTTTTGAATAAGGCTAATGTTTCGATAGATGAAACTCTCGAACAGTTGATCTGGTTAATTCTACCTGCTATAGAGCCTAAGGTAATATCCTTTTCTGACAAGGATTTACCATTGGAAGGAATGAACTATAATAAGCCCCTATATATCACTGTCAAATGTCTAGAAAAGTGGGTTCCCGTCACGCTCATCGATAATGGGTTAGCGCTGAATGTTTTCCCGCTTAGAACAATGGTTTGCTTGAGGATGAAATAGGATCATTTCATGCTCAGCAATCAAGGGATTAGGGCTTATGACAACACGAGGCAAGACGTACTTGGGTTGGTAATGTTTGCTGTGTGTGTTGGGCCACTAGAAACTTAGTAGAGTTTCATGTGTTGGATGTTTTGACGTCCTTCAATTTATTGCTGGGAAGACCGTGGCTTTATGACCTTGATGTACAAGCAGTTCTTTCTATTCTCCATCAAAAGTTGAAACTAATTAAGAACGGAGCAATGCCGACTATCCATAGGGCGCTAGTATCCAACCCCCGAGAGAAGACGACTCAACTCTCCTAGAAGTTCAACATAGAGGGAGATGTATTCTTGAACGGGTTCCAGTGCGATGAGTCTCAGACGGTGCAGATGCTGTTAAAAGAGGAAGAGAGCTATATCAACCCCTATGCTGTCACTATGATGAGACGTATGTCTTATTTTTCAGGAATGGGGTTGGGTCACCAACAACAAGGAATTTCGAAGCCCATCCGAGTGTTACCAACCTCATAGTGCTTTGACTTGGGGTATAAGCTAACAGAAGAGGATCTAGAAGAGCCAAAGAAAGGACAAAGAGGAAAGAAGGGCAAGTATACAGGAACGTTGAACGGTTACTTCGTCAAGGAAGGGAAAGACTTTCCATACTGTGACTTTTAGGAACCATGGTTTAATGAGGAGACGAATCAGAAACTGCCAAGTTGGAGATCTTGTTCAGCCACAAGCTATCTAATATAGAGGAAGAGGAAGTAACAGAAGAAAGAAAGAAGAAATGGAAAAAGATCCAAGAGGAAGAGGACTGGGCGGACAAGATGGACGACATCGACATGCGAGCATTGTTCAGTGATCAGATGGCTCAGATGCATATAGTTGACCAAAATTGCTGGATGATGGGCTATGGCACACCAACTGATTACACTGGGCTCATCGTGGACATGGCATCAAAAGATGTCAAAAATTAGTCTTTTGAATTTTATAACTTGCATGATTCATGTCTTGAGTATGAGTCTGAGTTGTGTGAGTTTTTTTTTGTACTGACCAGTATGTCAAGTCTGAGGGCACGTCTGTCCGTGCATCCTCTGCTTCTTTTGCTTTTGAGTTTGTAATCCCTTCCATATTTGATATCAATGAAATGAACAAAATTTCTAATTACCTTATTTTGTTCGATTTATTTTATATACTTTCTAATGATTTTGAATTCGAAGGAGATGTCCCTATAAAAATAAAAGCTTTAATAAAAAGCAAAGAAGAAATACACACTCAACTAATAATTAAAGAAACTTTGTCAATTAATCTGGCTAATGAAAATAATCCACAAATTGTCCAAATTAGTTTCTTATATTTTTAGTTGAATATGAGCAATTAACAGCTTTATTAAAAGAATTTAAAGACTTTTTGCATGGTCTTACGACAACATGCCCAGAAATGATCTCGAAATCGTCCAACACCACTTCCCTTCATATCTCGATACTAAATCGGCCAAGCAAAAGTTGAGAAGGAAACGACCAAAATGGGTGCTTAAGATCAATGAGGAGGTCACCTAGAAAATCAACGCTGGGTTTCTTATGGTAACTGAGTATCCAATGTGGGTAGCCAACATCGTGCTTGCCTTGAAGAAGGATGGACGCATCGGAGTCTGTGTGGATTTTTTGGATCTCAACAAGGCCAGTTCTAAGGACGATTTCCCGTTGCTGGACATCGACATTATGATAGATAGCACATCGGGGCATACTCTCTTATCATTTATGGATGGCTTCTTTGAGTATAATCAGATCCTAATGGACCCTGAAGACAGAGGGAAGACAACATTTCACTACACCATGGGGCACCTATTGTTACCGTGTGATGCCATTCGGTTTAAAGAATGCAGGAGCAACCTATCAAAGGGTTATTACTACCTTATTACATGATATGATACACAAGGAAGTCGAGGTGTGTGTGGATGATATGATTGTGAAGTCCAAGGATCGAGACGACCATATTATGGCACTACAAAAATTCTTCAAAAGGATAAAAAAGTACAAGATGCAGCTTAACCCATAGAAGTGCACCTTCAGAGTCACTGCAGGAAAGATGCTCAGCTTCATGATTACTCAACGAGGCATCGAAGTTGACCCTTTGAAAATCAAGGCAATCATGAAAATGTTTTCTCCAAAGACTAAGCGAGAATTCAGGGGTTTTCTAGGTAAAGTATAGTTCATTAGTCAATTTATAGCCAAGTTGACGACCACATGTGAGCCGCTGTTCCGTTTGCTGAAGAAAGGGGTTAAGTTCGAATGGGACTAGAAATGCTTTGATACCTTTGAAGTTGTGCGTTAGAATTTGCAAAACCCGCTTGTCCTAGCTCCTCTTGAGCCCGATAGGCCATTGATTCTCTATTTGTCAGTGACTAATTCTTCCATGGGATGCATGCTGGCACAAGAAGGAGAGACTAGGATTGAAAAGGCATTTTACTACTTGAGCAAGAAGATGACTGGATGCGAGGTACGATACATGCCATTAGAAAAGACATGTTGGGTCTTGGTTTGGGCCTCCCAGAAACTAAGGCATTATATGCTATCTTTCACAGTGAATGTAATCTTCTAGATGGATCCATTGAAGTAATTATTCGAGAAGCAGACACTAACAAGAAGACTGACCCGTTGGTTGCTCTTGTTGTCTGAGTTTGATCTCAAATATGTCATCAGAAAGTTTGTAAACGGTAAAGAAGTAGCAGAGTTATTTGCAGATCAACCGATTGAAGGAAACAAGGACGTAGAGTTTTAGTTCCCCGACAAGAAGCTCATGGGAGTTAGGGACGATAAATGAACTCTGCATTTTGATGGTGCATCCAATCAGTATGGCTATGGAATAGGAGTTCTCTTTGTTACTCCTGACAAATCACATGTTCTTTTATCTCTAAAGCTTAATTTCGAAGTCACCAACAACCAAGCCGAGTATGAAGTATGCTTAACCGGGTTAGAGGCATCTCTAGAATTAGGGGCAAAGAAACTGGAAGTGATCGGGGATTCGTCATTAGTGGTTTCACAGGTAAGAGAGGAATGGAAGGTCAAAGATGAAACAATGATCCCCTATCACCAAGAGCTTGAGAAGTTGATTCTATGCTTTGAATCGATCGTTTTCACCCATGTGCTGAGACTACAAAATAAGTTCATCGACGCCCAGGCTACTTTGGCATCAATGATCAACATGCCGTCTAGAGTTAGGATGAGGCTATTGATAATTGAGTAGAAAAGCAGACCTACATATGAGATAACGGCAACAATTGAAGAAAGCATAGACGAACTCCCTTGGTACTTTGACATTCAAAATTTTGTGGAGAAGGGAAAATATCCCATGTACGCTAGCAAAAAGGATAAAAGAGCGATAAGAAGATTATTTACGCAGCTTGTCATTTACGGAGGAAAGTTGTACAAATGAGGGCATTCTGGGGTCAATAATTTATGCATTAGCAGTAAAGAAGGTCAAGAACTGATGAAAGGGATACATGCTGGAGGCTGCGGGCCTTACATAAGTGGGAATATGTTAGCCAAAAAAATCTCGTGGCAAGGATATTTTTGGATGACAATGAAAACAGACTGCATCCAGTTCATGCGAAGGTGCCATAAGTATCAGATCCATGCGAACCTCATGCACGTTCCCCCATCCTAGCTATATAGCTTGACGTCACCGTGACCATTCTCAGTATGAGGAATCGACGTGATTTGCAAAGTAACACCAAAGGCCTCGAATGGTCATGAGTTTATTTTGGTGGCCATCGATTACTTTACCAAGTGGGTAGAAGCTGCTTCCTACTCAGTATTAACAGCCTCCCATGTCGCCAAGTTCGTCAAGCAGAATATCATTTGCCGATATAGAGTCCTCTACGAGGTTATTTTAGACAACGATTCACACTTTCAAGGTGAGATTTTGAACCTTTTTGAAGAATATTGGATAGTGGCCCATAAGTTGTCACCATACGGGCCACAGACCAATGGGGCAGTCGACGTAGCAAATAAAAACATCAAGAAGATTCTATAAAAGATGATCAGAGATTCAACGGAAACCACGCCTTACTCCTTGGTGTTTGGAATGGAAGTAGTGCTTCCCGTTGAAGTTGAAATCTCTTCACTAAGAGTAGTGGTTGATGCCAAAATCCCAGAAGAAGAATGGCATACAAATCGAATGGAGGAGCTACCCTTGTTTGATGAATGAAAACTATAGGCTCTATTTCGTATACAAGGGTACTAGAGGAGGACAACCAAGGCGTTTAACAAGAAGATCAAGACTCGGGATCAAAGAGAAGGTGATTTGGTTCTTAAGGAAATCAGGGCTCTAGTTTTTTATCCAAGGGAAAAGTTCAAGCCAAATTGGGCCAGGTCGTATATGATCAAAACTATTATGACCGGTGGTGCAGTAATCATCATGGATTTGAATGATAGCACGTTCTCTACTCCGGTAAACTTGGATCAGCTCAAAAAGTACTACCCTTGAGATAAAAATAAATAAAAAATAATAAAAGCTCGTTGGGTTGAAAATAAAAAACGTGGTCCAGGTAAAAGTTACAGCAGCCTGCAAAGTCGAAAACTCGAAAGAGCAACCTTGGCAAAAAGTTAGGGCGTCATAAAACGAGAGTGTTAATACCTGAGAGTAAATCAAGTCTGAACTACGTTACGACTTGATTCCACTTTTGGGGATACGTTGGCAGCTTCTTTCAAGAAGTTCGACAACTTTTTATTGATTTGCCATCTTATAATACAAGTAATGATCAATGCAAATTTGTCTTTAAGTTTTGATAATAAAGTCATTCAAATTGAAAAAATAAAAAAACTTAAAATAATTTGAAACCTTTTTCAGGTAAACGTGGGATTTTCATTACTTCAATTTCACATACAAGGTTTTTGAAAATAAAGATGGGCACGCAAGTCCCAAACTCTAAATAAAATAGAAAGAAAGCTATGAAATCTTGAAAAGTAAAGAAGGTCCCTCAGATCTTCCTCCTCTTTACCTCTTGTCCTTTCTTTTCTTTGTCTCTCTTCTATCTATCCTAGATTAGCCACGTCTTGTACTCTTTAGGGAGTTCTTACTACTGCAACTCCTGTATCTCCATTATTGAACGAGATGGCCAAGCCTCCTGATACTTTACCAGAAATGGGGTCTGAAGAGAAGATGAGTACATACGACCTTGAACGCTATGAAATATGATCTGACCTCGACCAAACTATCTCATGATCTTGTGTGGATAATAGAAAGTGGACTGCCGTAAGCCAATTAGTGGCACACCAAGATAGTTTATGGTAGTAAAAGTCATTGTATGGATCTGCCACCAGGAACACTATTAGGTGATATTTATCCCCACCAGCAAGGAAAGATACTGTCTCTAAGCAACCTCAGTGGTGTATATGGGGAAGAAAGGGCGATGAACAAGAGTTGCAGCACTGTACCTATATGTGGGCAGTTTTTGCATGAGATTTACTTTCTCCATCAATCAGATTTGCCAAAGAGACAAAGAAATAAGAGAAAAAATCAGTAAAAGGAGAGATGTGCGAGAAAATAAAGGAAGAGATAAAGCAAAAAGAGAGAAAAGAGTGGTAAAAACAGAGAGAAATAAAGAAAAAAGAGAGAAAAGCGATAAAATTTCTAGATGGAGAATGGGTGTAAGAACATAATCAGTTTTGGAAAAATGGCCGACGAGGACTACGAGATGAACGGAGGACATGATGATGGGCTAGAACCTAAACTGGATGAAGGGGTGGAAGAAGATGTAGGCGGCTACAACAGTCATAATAATGGGTTTTGGGAGCCCGAGCTTGAACTAGATGAAGGGGTAGAAGAGGCCAGGACAGCGAACCTAGAAAGCGCCCTTAGAAGGCATCAAAGTACACGGAGAAACACGAGCAAGCAGCATATTTTGGGTACTCATGGCCTACAAACTAGCATAAATGCACTCGTAATGGTTGAGTTGGGATGAAACTGGCCTGCTTGAGGGTGCAATGGAGGGGCCTTGACAGAAGCCTAGGAGGTGGGTGAATTGCTTGACGAAGACTCGTGGAAGAGGTAAGTGGGAGGTGATTAATTTGCAAATATGCTCATTTGATGAGAAAGGATTGTGTAAGATTGTGTGTTTATAACGGGTCAAATGTAGTGTGTTTTCAACCAGTAGTGAGCTTTGAAAAGTAGAAATGCTAAAAGACATACCAACAGAAGATTGCAAAAAACAAAAGAGTTTTGGGGGTTACCTAAAGAAGTAAAGGACTGCTAGCTAAGGTAGCAGTTGCGCCGCAATGAACAGCATCCATGCTAATTAGAGTCTCAGTAAGGACCATTGGGATGAAGTCCTTTCTCGACCACATCTGACCCGTAATGTCAACAAGCAGGGAGTTTACTCGTCGATTAGAAGAAATGAAGAGGTAACGGGCAAGTACGTAGAAGCACAGAGCATAACGGTGCCATAACTGAAAGCCGAGATCACCGAGGTCGCCAGTGAGATGGAATTTATCTATAATTCGAGGAATGTCGAGGCAATTATCAGATGTCAAGAGAAAAGCCTCCTTCTTGGACAAGTCACAAAGATGCATCACCTGTTGCCGATTAGAAAGGAAGGGAGTCGACACTGCAACTACTTTTACTGAGCAAGGTCGAGAATAGCAGTAAACTCTTTTATGGTGGGGCATAATTCTTCAAGGCTAAAGTGAAAAACATGGGATTATGGATCCCATATCCGTGTAATAGCTCTTAGCAGTGGTTCATTAATCTTTACAACCCTCAGAGAAATTAAGGAGTTGATACGAAGGACGCGAAATTGAGGCGCTCAATGGCTGAAGACTCCTCTATCCATGCAGAAAGGGAGCTATGAAAGGAAGCCATTATGTTGAAAGAGATAAGACATGAAAGATCCCAGTCTACCTTTTATAGGGCATGAAAGGGGCTGAACACTATAAGGCTTTAAAAAGTTTGAGATTCCCGCAGTCACAACCTTCAAGGTCATGACTGCAACATTCTGCACTTAGGTGCAATCTCCAATGTGCATGCCTGCGTCCTTCCTACTGTCCTTTCTTGCAACCGCAAGGTCCAAACCTTGCGCCCGCAACTTTCAAAGGTTGCAGGTGTACCCTTTTTTCGTACAGTTTGTGTACCTCTTGCTTTTTGTTGTCTCTTTTCTACCGTATATTTAAAATTTTTGTTGCTCTAAGACAAGATATCCTTTTTGATAAGAATATAAGTGAAACTCTTGTAAAATCTAATCTATGACTCAAGATTTATGTCATGCATTGTACAACTAAGATAGTATAAGCAGTAATAACAATAAAGTTTCCATGCAAGCATAACCTTATAAGCAGAAATGTAAGGTGTATGTAAAAGTGCAGGGGTTCCCTAGCTCAACAACAAATGAAACTGGGGCACGTAAGCCTGAAAAATTGAATGAATAAGAATGTATTAGAGTGTATCAAAAATGGTGGAATACAAATTAAAGGGGGGAAGGATCTCTTAGCTCTCTCTAATACCTCTGGCGAACTTGGCAGGATGAGGGCCTAACGTTTGAGGGCCTGACGTCTATGGACCGGCCTCGGTGGAGTCGAATAACTCATCTAGGTTGTCACTGTCAACACCACTGTAGCTAGAAGAGGAAAATATGACTCTGGATTGGCTCCTAGCAGATGAAGCAAACCCTCGAGTGGAGCGAGCTCGGGAAGTGGCATGGGATCCGCGACCTCGTACTGAGCCTCGGACTGGAACTTGGGGATGCGCTTAGGCTTAGGACTGGAGCCTGTGGCTGTAAAAAAGAGATAAAGATAAGTACAGAATACAAAAAAATTATGAAGAGTTAAAGAAGTTAGAAGGTACTTACTATGGCCGCTGGAGCAAAGGCAATGCCGGCTGCCTAAAGGTTAGCATCCTGTAGACGAATCATTGCCCTCTACCCCGACAACAGAAGCATCACATGATCTGCCCATGCCTGGTCAACCTGTGAGAAAAGGATATAATTTGACCAAACTAAACAAAGGAAGGTAACAAAAGGAAGAAAAGGATAGAGACAAACTCGGGTGATGTCGACTCTGAACTCCAGGACTAGTGGAATTGGAATAGGGAGGGAGAAAGGATAGCCTGCCATAAAGACTGTTATGTTCCATGGAATCTCTACAGCTCTTGCGTCGACCACTCTGGTAGCCGTAGCTCCTGTTCCTACTATTCCTGCAGCCCTAGCTTATGTAGTTCCAGCTCCAACAGCTATTGCCTCTGCTACTCTTGCTCTCCTCCTACCTCCGCTAACTGAAGGGATACCTACAGCAACGGGTCAAGGGCCCACCAGCCCTATAAGATGCCCTCTCACACAGGTCGTGTAGTCGCCTGCGGGCTCTAGTAGAGTAGATGCATTGACGCCAACCACCTCTAGTATGATGCCAAGTTCGCTCATAGTGTCTGTCTGACGCATGAGAGCCGAAGGAGGCACTAGGATGCGAAAGTGGTCCAAGCCGAGGGACTGTCAGATGACCCTCTCTCCCAGGTACCACTCCCGATAGAAGGTGCCCTTCAAAAGAACCCGCAACTCAGAGGTGCGACGGTTGTGCATCAGGTTAATGCCAACTCTATCCTCCACCCCTCGCCAAACATCCCATCGGACCTGTAGAGATACGAAGATATCTAGTCAGAAAATAAGGGTAAAACAGAGTAAGAGCAAAGAACAGCAAGTAGTAGTCAGTGAACAGATTGGTGAGTGGTGAACAGTGGAGGAATCAGAGTAGTGAACAGTGAGCAGTAATAAGAATAGAGAACAGAAGATATACCTGATCAGGAGTCAGCTGGTCCAAGAACTGTCAAAATCTGTCTAAACTCTTATCCCCAGCCTTCGTTCCCTTGAATCCCCTCGCCCACTGAGCTGCGTGGGGAATGACTAGAGGATCCTCGTGTGAGTTCGCTAGGATGTGCATCCCGAGAAAGTTGTAACTCCATAGCTGCAAAAGAAAGAGTTAACAGAGGAACAGATAACAGATATGTGAAGGGAAGAAAGTATAAAAAATAGAAATAATGGTATACCTCCCAGATCCTCTAGTATCTCGTAATGCTAAGCTCTTACGGGATCTGTGTCACTGCCCTCATGGAGCTATAGAGAGTGGCATGAGCAGCACCTCCCTAATCATAGGTGGCGACTCGGTTCAAGTGGAATAGGGTTCCTAGATAGTGTAGATGCATGGTGTTCTCCTTATTCGCGAACAAAGAGACACCAAACATGTTTAGAAGAAAGGCGCGGGTGACCCACTCAAAGTGTCGAGGCTCTGTGCAATGAAAATGTAAAAAATGAGTATAGAACCAGGAATACCTGACACTACCTTAGTCCATTTGAAGTGGGACGGTGCCGAGGAAATATATCAGAGCCTCTGCGGAGCATGGAATATCCGGATCGAATGGAATGGGGTCACCACTGACACAAATTCAGTGATCATGGCAAAGTCTAGAGGCGTAATGGGGGCCTCGAATGTGGAGAAGTGGAAGGTATTGGTGGTATCCCTCCACCTCCTGGCCAATGCAGTCAGCTGCACTCTGTCGTTGCTGGTCTCACCCAGTAATGGTTTAAAATGAGAAAAATTAGATCCATCGATGTAAGCACGACTAGGGGCAGGAAGAGCTGCGTACCACTTTAGAACATCACCAGAGCTGCCAAAGCCCCTAATTATCTGCCAACCTGTAAAAGCAAAGAGAAGATGATAAGAAGATATAGTAAAGCTGTGAGAACAAATCAGATGAAAAAGGAATAAATAAAGAGAGATAAACCCTTCTTTCAAATCCTAGCCATATGTGAAACATTGTCTAGGTATTCCTAAGTCTATACACTATCTTAGGTCTTTTAAGCCCTAGTGAGCTAGGATCATCCTAATCCCTGGTGTGCCAGGCAAACCTTTTTTCAAATTTTAGTTATATGCGAAGTGTTGTCTAAGTATTTCTAAGTTCAAATGGTATCTTAGGTCTATTAAGCCCTAGTGAGCTAGGCAGCCTAAGCCCCTAAGTCCTGGTACTCTAGGAAAATCTCTTTTCAAATCGTAGTTATATGTGAAGCGTTATTTAGGTATTCCTAAGTCTAGACAGTGTCTTAGGTCTCTTAAGCCTTAGTGAGCTAGGCATGCCAAGCTCTAGTGCACCAGGTAAACATTTGTTTAAATCCCTAGTCATATGTGAAGCATTGTCTAGATCCTAGTCATATGGGCTAGGCACCCCATCCTAGCATCTAGTTGTTTGTCCAAAAGCTCCAGTTGTTCAGGTATTATGTTAGATCCATAGTCTGATGCCTAGGTCTGTTGTTTTGGGTCTCTAGTTCTTAATATTAATGGTGTGGTTAAATTGCATTTATATCCGTTACAAGTCCCTTTTGATTATCAAGTCTTGATTTTAAGGATGATATAACATTTTAACTGGGGCAATTTGTTATGCTTTAGGTTTCTTTAAATCACATACATCATATCGCAAGTAACAAGAGATCCTAAACATGCATCTATGTTTAGGAGTAGAACTACAAACATGTTTCAACATTCTGAATTGAAAAAGAAGAAAAGAGGACTTACCACGTGATTTTGACGAGAAAGGTGAGCATGGGACTCATGAAAAAGAGGGTCAAGAGCGACATCAGCAACTAGAGACTCGTACCTTCTCATCTTGTTCGGTTTAAGGCAGTGAGTAAATGTGTAGAAATAGCTTGCCTCGGTTCAGTAGTGACTCGGGTGTGCTAAGCTCGACCCGAGCTTGGTGGGCTCCTGCCAAAAGTTCGGGCTGGGCCAGGCTGGGCTTTTTTCCAAGGGGTAGGCTTAGGCCCCAAGGGAATAGAGTTCGGGCTTAGGGCTCATGCTTAGGCCTTGGGCCGGACTTTAAGGCGGGCTTGTTGGGCTTTTTCCAGGCTTATAGTTTTTTTTAAATTGTTGTTGTAATTTGTATAATATAAGTTTAGATTTTTCTTAGTTATTAGTGTTGGAGGCAAATTGCCAAGATCATTGATTTGAATATAATTTTTTTTCAATAAAAAATACTGGACGGACAATCGCTAAAACAGGCTCCAGTTTAAAATTTTTTGATGTCGAATGATCAAAATAAAAATCGTACTCCAAAAGTTAGATTCAAAATTATACCTTTCAAAATATGATAGAATGATTTCGTATACTGCAACAACTACAAATTTGAATCCTTCGAGTTGAAACACCGATCAAGCCTTCTACTATATTCTCGATGCGTATCACGAACGTAGGGTGGGCTATGATCTTTTGTGAACTAAAACTTGCTAAACTGTAAGAGCCCGAACCTTATTAATTTTGATATATATAAATGTTGACATGCTTTTCCTTCATGTTATATATCATCGATGCTTGGTTTATGTTTTGAGTTGTAGAACAGCATTTATATATGTGTTTTAAGCTTTCCCGGACCTTGTTTAGATGGGTTGGGTTGGTTTTTGGCTTGTTTGGTTGGCCTAACACAAAACTCGGGACCAAAATAGTAGGTTGTTCGGTCGACTGAACTGGTGAGTTTAGTTGATTGAACTGAAAACCAGTAGGTTGAGAACCTTGGGTTCGGATGACTGGGGGGCTTGGTTCAGTCGACTGAACCATTTTTCTTGAGTTCGGTCGACTGAAGTGCTCTCTTCAGTCGACCGAATAGTGTTTTAGCATGCCTATATGTATTCCAGCCCCTGAAATGTTTAGAAAAGCTTAGTTCTTTCCATTCTCTCTGCCTTCTCTCTACATTTTTTACCCGCCGAGCCTAGTTTTCGACGTTTAACTTGTGGATCCCTACTATTCACGCTGCTAGCTTCACGCTCATCCAATTGATTCTCGTTTCGACGAGACCCAATTTTTTAGGCATCGGGTTTTGACCCAACGAGGTAGGATTCTAGACCCTATTGCTTTATTAGGGTATTATATGTAATTGTATGCTTTTTCACCGATAAAAAATGCATGAAATGTCATATCTATGTTTTAACCTTAGTTTTTTGGGTAAAAAGAATATTTTTTGCTTTTTTTTGTTTAGTACATCATATGACATGTGCTTTTTTAATGATTTTCAACGGGTGTTCTTGAAAATGGTGGTATTTGTTGGAAAACGGAGGATTTTGATAGAAATCTCAACATTTTATGTTTTGGAGGTTTGGAGCTCGCCTTCGGGGTTGAGTCTCAGGTTTT
>JAOTRH010446743.1:0-31510 GCA_034768845.1 Heliamphora exappendiculata
AAAAATAAAATAGGTTTTTTTTAATAAAAGAAAAATACAAAGAAAGAAAGTTTCTTAAAAACAAAAAGAAATAACAGCTTTCAAAATAAAAAAAATATTAAAAATAGTTTTTAAAATAATTAAAAAACAAACTTTAAAATAAGAAATAATAAAAAACATTTTTTAAAAAAAATAATAATAAACAAATTTCTTTAAAAAAAACAGTTTTTTTAAAAAAATGATAAACTATTTTTTATAAATAAAAAATAATTTTTTTTTCTAAAACTAATAATAAAGAACTTTTTTTCTAATTAAAAAATATATAATATTGTTCTAAAAAATAATAATAAATTTTTTTTTTGACATTTGAACATAGATTTTTTAATTTCAGATTGTCAATCCCAACCCTCCCCCGAGGACAGAATTTTTCATATTTATGGAATTTGGAATCCTCCTAGATAATGTATCCGGACTCATTAATGGTAACCAGACATGGAAAACTGGATAGTTAATCTAATCCCAAGCTTCTTTCTATCAAAACAAACATGCCCTTATTGTATTCTTTTTTCTCGTATAATTTTCTTGTCGATCTTCTTATGTGAATTAAAACTTTAAGTTGAATTAGATAAATTCTTTATGTACGGTGTATGAATGTTTTATTTTTTTATTGGCAATTGATTTGTTCTATCATAACACTTATGTGATGTACTGTAACACTCCGACCCTTCATATGACAACGATATTATTTGTTTTAGGCAAAGTCCTCACGATTTTGTTCTTCGCAAGGGGTCACCCATCCTTGTATTGCTCCCGCTTAAATACGCTTAACTACGAAGTTCTACTAAAGTTTCTACCACCTGAGAAAAGGTCTCGTTGAATGTAAGGGTCTAATATTTTTCCTTTATAGCTCAGAAACTCCATCTCTGTTTTTGATGTGGGATACCAGAATATCATAACTACCCTCTTAGGGCTGCACGTTCCTGTGCAGTAGCCTGCCAGCTCCGGTAGCCGATTATGATATCTTGGTATCCCACATCGAAAAGGGAGAGGGAGTTCCTGAGCTATAAAAAAAAAATATTAGACCTTTACATTCAACGAGACCTTTTTCCAGGTGGTAGAAACCTTTGCAGAACTCCGCAGTTAAGCGTGCTTAAGCGAGAGCAATGCAAGGATTGGTGATCTCCTGGAAAGAACAAAACCATGAGGGCTTTTTCTAAAGCGGACAATATCGTTGCCCTGTGAAAGGTCGTGGTGTTACAGATGGTATCAAAGTCGACTCTCCTCACCTTCGAATGTGGGCACCTGTCGTCTTGCGTGACACGTGGGCGGGCCGATAAGGACTGGCAGGCTACTGCACGAGAATGTGCAACCCTAGGGGGGGTGGATTGTGATATCCTGGTAGGCTACTGCACGGGCACCTGCCGTCTCGCGTGACACGTGGGCGGGCCGATAAGGACTGGTAGGCTACTGCACGGGGACGTGCAACCCTAAGGGGGGGTGGATTGTGATATCCTGGTATCCCACATCGGAAAGGGAGAAGAAGTTCCCGAGCTATAAAGAAAAAATATTGGACCCTTACATTCAACGAGGCCTTTTTTCAGGTGGTAGAAACCTTAGCAGAACTCCATAGTTAAGCGTGCTTAAGCGGGAGCAATGCAAGAATGAGTGACCCCCTGGAAAGAACAAAACCATGAGGGATTTGCCTAAAGCAGACAATATCGTTGCCATATGAAGGGTCGGGGTGTTACATGTACAGTGTAACTATTTATGCCTAAGAGTGCTTGCAAAAGAAAGCAATATTAGTCAACTAACCTAATTTATTTTCTCTTAACGTATCTTTAATTGGTGTGCCCGTACCATTCTGCGAATTTTTTTATTTTTAATTTTATCTTTTCTAATCTTATCATACATCCACCTTAATATTTTTATCTAACCACTGCCCAATGATAATAACAATAAGAGTTGAACTCTGTACGGCCTGGCCCAATTTGACTTGAACTTTTTGCTTAGATCAAATACGGGAACAAGTCACCTTCTCTCAAGGCCCGGGTCTCGACTTTCTTGTTGAAGGCACGAACTATCCTCTTTTGGTATCCTTGTATGTGAAATAGAGTTTGTAGTCTTTTTTCATCGAATAAGAGAAGCTCTTTCATCTGATTCTTTTGTCATTCTTCTGTAGGTTGAGCCACATCTTATGCTTCTTAATCATTTTAAAGAATTTCTACAGCACTATGATATAGCCATCTTGATCTTTGGACTTAACAATCATGTCACCCACATATACCTCGGTGTCTTTATGTATCATATCATGCAACAAGGTAGTGGCAGCCCTTTGGTAGGTTGTCCCTGCATTCCTCAAATTGAATGGCGTCACGCGATAATAGTAGATGTCCCACGGTGTAATGAAAGTATCCTTTCTCTATTTTTAGGATCCATTAAGATCTGATTGTATCCAAAGAAGCCATCCATAAATGACAAAAAAGCGTGTCCCGCTGTGCTATCTACTAAGACGTTAATGTGCGGTAATGGAAAGTCATCATTCGGACTAACCTTGCTGAGATTTCAAAAATCCACACAGACACTGACGCATCCATTCTTCTTCAAGGCTAGCACAATGTTAGCCACCCACTTTAGATACTCGGTTACCATAAGGAATCCAGCGCTGATCTGCTTGGTGACTTCTTCTTTGATTTTCAGAGCCCATTTTGGCCGTAACATTCTCAATTTATGTTTGACCAATTTGGCATTGGAGTACAAAGGGATATAGTGTTGGACAATATCAGAGTCAATTTCGGGTATATCCTCGTATGATCATGCAAAAATATTTTTGAATTCTTTTAATAGTCATTAATTGTTCACGTTCAACTAAGAATAAAGAAGAATCAATTTAGACAATTTGTGGGTTAATTTCATTACTCAAATTTATTGACAAAATTTCTTTAATTATTTGTTGAGCATGTATTTCTTCTTTTCTTTTTGATTAAAGCTTTTAATTCTTCAGTGGCATCCCATTCAAATTGAAAATGAACAGAAAGTGTACAAAATAAATGAAGCAAAGTAGAATAATCAGAACCCTCATTTATTTAATTGATATCAAAGAGAGCAGGGATAATAAAATTAAAAGTAAAAGAAGAGGATGCACAGATAGACGTGCCCTCGAACTCGACATCCAACTGATCAGAACAAAGTAGACACCTACAAGACTCTGACTTGAATCATTCAAAATACAAAAATTTAAAAATTAGCTGTAACATTCAGTGCAGATGGAGGTGGGATGACCTTATTGTCAATGAGATCCTGAATGTCATAGCAGAGTTTCAGACAGTTGTCGGTTGGGTGTTCGTGGCTCTAATGGTATGGGCAATATTGGGTAGGATCGTAGCGCATCGGTAAAGGGCTAGGAGGCGGCATTGGATCAAGAAGCTTTATCAGCCATTTCTCGACAAGTCGATTCAGGGCCGTGAATAGAGAGATATTAAGGGGAGTGAAAACTCTCCTTGGTGTTTTCGACTGCGACAGCTGGTTATTTTTGGGAGGAAGTGATGAAAGTGAAGAATTCGGTCGATCTGATTGAGAATTTAGCAAATTCACGTTATTAGACCGAGATGCGAGGTTAGTGATAGAGGTGGGATGGTTTTGGTTGTTGAATGGGTAAGGTCTTTTTGGCTTTTGGCTCGTCTCGGCATCCTCGATATCACCAGACTAGATTGCATCTTCTATCTGAACCCCAACATCAAACAACTACTCGAATGTGGAGAGCGACTGTGTGATCAGATAACGCTTTAGAGGAGATTGGAAATTCTTGACTAGAATCCTCACCTGTTCCTTTTCTGTTGGTTGATTTGTCATTTTAGCTGCCTTTCTCCTCCATATGGTGAGAAAGTCCACAAACGACTCTTTGCTTTCTTGATGTGTGGTCTTTAGTTCCCAAGTGGTTACATCTAGTTGGATGTTGTAATTGTATTGACTGATGAAGGTTGTTGCTATATCTTTTTAGGTTCTGGTCTTACCAACTTCTAGGGAGAAGAACCATCTCTGAGCCGCCCGCGAAAGAGAGCGATGGAAAAGTTAGGCCTTTAGCTGATCGTCGATCCCCATGGGGGATAGAGTGCTAACATACATCCTTAAGTGGATTCGAGGATCACCAATTCTGTTAAACTTCTCAATCTCAGGCATTTTAAACTTTTTTAGAAGATTAGCATTTGGGAACAAATAGAGTCCTCCTACATCCAGCATATATTCCTCCACTCCTTTTGCTTTTCTCAAGACTTTCTCCATTCGGTCAATTTTCTCTGCCAGCGCGGACTCATTGGACTGAGCAGTATTCTCCTCCTCTACCACAATTGGGCGGGAAACCCGAGGTGGCATAGCAACTTGCGGCGTGTCTTGTCCCTGGTTATCATCCAAAAAATCTTCATCGTTATCATTCGTATCATCTGGCTGTCCATTTACACCAAGTAGACGGGCCTGAATTGCCCAGATATGTGCTTGACACTAATTTTGAGCCTGGATTTGCTGCTCCACAGCTCTTTGTATCTCAGTGATTGCCCTCATCAAGGCTATCAAGTTCACCTCATTCTCTGCCATTTCAAATGATTCGGCTGGCTGTTCAGATATTCTGTAAAGTCTGCCTGTTACTGACCTAGCCCAGACACGTGACGACTATAATCTTCCTGGCTCAATGATCTAAACCCGAAGAAAATCTGAATTCCAAAAGCAGAATAACCAGTATCAAACACTTCTCTGAAAGGAACTCTGACAATAGGTAGCAAACATCTTGGATACGCAACATAGCAGACCATAAGCGGGTAATCACTGAAACTAAAGCAATGCCATTGTTGGGCTCATACTAGCAGCATAGCAACTAGACACCCGAAAACTAAGATGATGGCCAAGAGGAAGACAATCAAATTCTAGCAGAGAAACGGGTAGTACTCCAGTAACGCAACAGAACTTAAGCCAAGAGGATAGGTTCAGTCTAAGATTCTAAGAAAAAACGGGCAGTACTCCGATAGAAAAACAAGACGAGCTCACACGGGTGAAAGAAAGCGCGCCTAAACAGGAATAGAGGAATGAAACTAACAACCCGAGAAGAACTCAAAAGAGAAAGAATATCCTAGAGGCTTCAAAGCAAAACACGGGCATGACCCCGTAAAGAAAACCAGGACAAGAAAACCAAACAAGGCGAATAACGAAACCCGAGTAAGAACCCGAAGGAAAAACTAACCTAAACAACAAAGGATAATAGAAAATCCGGGCCAAACCCAGAAAAGGAACTAGTCTAAGCTGAACAAACAAACCTAATAAACAAACAAAACATACAATTAAGAAAACACATAATCCTATTGCGTTAGAAGCACCTAATGGGGAGTTCTAAGTACTATATGCAAAAGGTCGATTTTAGTCAATCGAATAGAGTACCTTCTGAATAGAGCCGGATATATACCTCCCATGCCTGGAGTGGTGCAAGACATGGTCAAATGGTACGCCTGAACTCTTTTACTGCGCCTATAAAAGCGTATAGTTAGTAAGGCTTGTCCGCCTTCTCAAAAATCTCTGAAACGGATAAACGATCGGGGCATCGAGTTGACCAAGTAGGGGGTGTGAAGAATAATGCACAAGCATGCAAAAATACAAATGAGAAAATCTTATTAAGAATCAATGACGTTTTCAAGTCTAACCATCTTATTTGATTTGAACAACTTGTCGCCAAAAAAAATTGTGGCGCCGAAATTTTGGGGTTTAGAAATGTTCAAAAACAAGAAATTCAAAAGATGTTTGAAAAATAATTTAATACCTTGAAAGCTAAATTTTGAAAATTCATTTTGGTCAAAAAATAGAGTTGCCACTTGATTTTTGAGAAAAATCAAGAAAAATAAAAATAGTTACTGATATTTAAAACGTTTAATCAGATAAAAAGGATTCGGGGGCTAAGGTACGAATCAAAAAAGGTATTAGGCATTCTGTTTGCCCAAAAATGCATACAAATGCATACAAATAAAGAAAATAGAGGCAAAAAAAAATCTAAAATCAAATAAAAAAAAAATATAACGTATGCATATAGAACACCAAAATAAAGCATATAAAAAAATAAAATCATAAGTCCTATGGTATATAATTTCTAACTAAAAGATTTATGAAACACACCCCCATGCTATAATTCAAAATAAAATAGCAAAAATAAGCTAAAAGAAAATGTCATAAAACCTAATATGAAAGGAAGTGAATAAAACATGCATATTACTAACATAAACTGGATTAGTATTGCCATGATTGTTTTTTACCAAAAATAAATGTTCAATCAAAATAAAAAGTGTACAAAATTTTATATTCACAAGTTTAATGATAAATAACAAGAATTTTATGTGATTTTTTATCCATGTAAAAGAATGTTCAAATAGTTAACTAAAATAAAGAAAAATGAAAGAATATCTAAAAAGAAGATTTAACCAAAAAAATTTAAAAGAAAACCAAATTAAGCTATTTAACCAAAAATCTAACTATTTTATATTTTAAAACAAAATAGAAGAAAAGAAAAGAGATAAGAGAAAATAAAATGAACAAAGGAGTTTTAACTAATATTAAAAGAGAAAATTGCACTAACATTTAAAAAGAAAAAAAATTAACTTAAAAGACTTTTTATAATTTTTGAGTTTAACAAAATAAAAGAAAAAAAAATAAAATAAGACTATGAAAATAAAATGAAACTATAGAAAAAGAAAAATAAAATAAAACTTTATAAGAAAAAATAAAGCTAATAATAAAATAAAAGAAAAAAAAATAAAGTGCTTTAAAAAAGAAAATTATACTATTTTTAAAAAATAAAAAATAAAAACTAGTAAAGAAACATTAAACTAATGCTAAGAAAATAAAAAGACATTAAACTAATATTATAATAAAAAAAAGAAAAAAGAAAAAAAATGGAATGCTAAAGCATTAAGCTAGCATAAAGGAAAAGAAAAAGAAAATAATGACTATTGTAAAAAACGTAAAATATAAGTCTAATATTGAAAATTACAACCACATGAATGTAAACGCGTTAATTATGACGATAATAACGTCGCAAGTCTCATTGTCAATTATATTAGTGCTAATTAATGAATTAACAAAAGGTGATAATGTGCTAAGTGTGAAATGTGGGTAAATTGACAACTAAGAAATTAATGAAAGTAACCAAATTATATGAAGCAAATTAAGTAATAAACAAGATTAACTATGTAAATGAAAGAAACATGCAAATTAAAGTTGAATTTAATCCGATCACTCTAAAATAGAGTGAATGAAGTTAGAAGGACTGGGAATCCAAGGAAAGTACCTGGATCACGAAAGAATTCTCAAGTCGGGAAATAGTGGTGGGCAATTTGATCCTCAAGCGATGATCCAAATTAAGGTTTCAGAACTTCGGTATTGGGGGTTCAGCTCTCGGTATTTCGGCAGGGTTTCAGCGTCGGGGCTTAAAATTGCTTGGCGACTCGGCAGAGCTTTTTTCTCTAAAATTCTCTCTTGAAAACGTACCAGGGGTATGGTATTTATATTGTTCTTCAACTAATAAAAAGCTAACACATTTTGGGACACATCAGGATTTTTCAAAGTGGCGATCGCCACATCACGAGTTGGCAATCGCTACTTCATGAGAGTTTTCATAAGCTTCTTAAGGCGGTCGCCACTATGCAAGTTGGCGATTGCCAGGTTGTAGTTGGCGGTCGCCAGGTATGGACATGGCAGTCGCCATAAAAAGGTGAAACTTTCAAGAGGTTCTATTGGCAGTCGCCACAATAGAGTTGGCGACCCCATAGTTCAATATAGTGGTTCAATAATGATTTCACTAGTTTGGAGGTTTTAATCATTGGGTTTAAATACTAAGTTTGGATCATTTTTCGAGGATTGAACTAAGGCACCATTCTAAATATTTTCATCATCGAATTCACCTAAAATTTGGCATGGTCAAATTGGAGTGTCTACAGTGCCTTTTGCTTAAAAGGTATTATTTTAAATAACGAATTTTTGAAAAGATTTTTTGAAAAGATGTATTTTTTCGGAAAGACACCTTTATGTCTTTTTAAAAACTCAAATCCGTTTTCTAAAAAAATAAAAAATCACTCATCTCTCAATAAAAAAAAACATTTACTTTGTTAAGTAGGATTTCGTGAAAGTTCATCAACATTTGCGGGTTGATGTTCTTCAATTAAAAGGCTTCATTGTATCTTGAAAACGATTTTTCAAAACCCGACAGCAGACTTTAATAGTGGGAGAAAATTACGTTATAAAGATAGTGTTTTTAGATATGCCTCGATGTATTCTGACACTTATTTTTTTAACAAGATCTTGCCCGATCGCCCATGCAGTAACGACGATTCTAGGTTTTACAGGTATTTGATAGCCGTTGATTTCGCACTCTTCGTTTCACTCTCTAAGAAGCAATAGGAGAGTGGAAGGGTTTCTTGAACCATCTTCAATAACACCGCCACCTAATTTGTCAGCTTGGGTTGATGGTTCTTGATCTTAAATACTCCCAATTTTCTCAATAGTGGCGACTTTGGCTTTTCTCTTGGCCACAACACATTACCACAAATTTTTTAGGTCACGTGGGAAAATTGGCTTCACTAAGAAAAATGCAACCCCATTCACAAAGAAAAATTGGCTTCACTAAGGTTGTTTGGGCAAATGCACTCCACAACCAGTTCTTGGAAGCCATTAGGAGCATAGGCATTAACAGTACCGAGCAACATAAATTTGCTGCTTCGTTCTCATAACAATTGAATTAGCATAAAATTCACAAATTGGTTGAAGAAAAAAAACTTCAAACAAGCAACAAATAATATATATATATATATATATATATCTTCAATTCTTTATTAGGTTTCTTTTCGATTCTGCTCTCTCTCTCTCTCTCGCCCCAAACTTCGAATTACATGAAACACCTACAAACAACTAAATATAACACCCAACCCGAGAATACACTCTCAAATAAAATATACATGCATTGTATATAACCGCTAAAAAGCTTACATTACACGGTTCCAACACCGAAAGAACATGTAATAATATACATGAAACGAAAAGAACAAAAAAGAAGACTACAGCTCTTCCGCCTCTCCAGTCAACCACAAATCAACCTGCGTAACCGGTACCTGAAAAATATTTTAAATCCCACACCGTGAGCCAAAACTCAGCAGATACTAGAAACCACATGCAATATAAGCTAAACATGCTAGGAAAACGAGGTGCAGTTTTAGACTCTCTTTTAAGTCTTTAAAATAATTTTCACATGCAAACGGGAAAGCGATGATACAAACCATCTTTTGACTCATTCACAGGAACCTTGAAAACAGTTGAAAAAAGGTTTTTAGATCGCGATTCACACGACTCTTAAAAATAATTTGAAATTGGTTATATCCGTCTCACAATGTAATTCATGCAATCCATGTACCCTCTCAAACCGAGAAACCTCAACTCCAACAGAACGCAGTATAGAGGCGTATAAATGGCGGTTACAAGCCGCAACCACAGTCCTAACACTGAGAAGAAGATTCGTACACAAACACACATTTTCGGAATAAAACCAAATACTACGGGGTAAAACCATAGACTACGGGATAAAATCGTAAATCACGGGATAAAATCACAAATTTTACCGTAAGCCAAGGAATGAAACCGCCGACCACGGGATTATACCAAGGGATAAGACCGCATACCACGAGATAAAAATGAACACTACACGATAATATTGAACATTACGGGATAACACCGAATCAACACATGCATACTAAATCAGGGTTTAAATCCATAAAACCACGTACTATCACTACGTTACACAAATCACATCACATGCTACACATGCGACCCATACCGCACTTGCAACCCATGCAACATGCATCACATGCATCCGTTCCTTATATTCCACATAGCCATGCCTATAAAACTTTCGAGTTTTAAAGCATCAAACCACGTTACACGTAACGATATCAAGCCATGTACTTTCTTTACATAATTCGTACATATAAACTAGAGTTATAAATGCACATAATAAGTTATAAACGCACATAGCCATATATAACTTCACATCATGACGCCACCTGCCACATAACCCAACATCCACTCACAGGAATAACCATCGACCCAGAGAACCAGCCTAACCCGAAGGCCAATGCTAAACCTCTCAAACAACGAGGTCACAAACACCACCTTTTCCCAAAGGTGCCACGAGCCCAAACACGCTCCATACCCAACATCCACTCAGATAACCATGCCCCAACAACCCACATCTATCCATGCACGTCAACCCCGGGGACGGCACCTAAACAAACACCCGAAGTCACGACACGACCCTCAAAACCACAACACGACCAACTGAACCCCAAAAAGGATCCAACGGTATTTTAGTTGACTAATCCCATAATCATTCAACTGAATACCATTGAACACTAATTGGAAACCAAGAAACAACCATCAAACAACCACACAAAACAGCCCAATTCCAGTCGAATGGACCCTCCCTCCAGGTGACCCAAACAACACACTGGAATCTCGTCAAAAATGCCCAAAAACCACTGTCCAGTCGACTGATCCTCACGGTCCAGTTGATCGAACCCAAGAACCCAGGCTCCAGTCGACTGATCCCACAATGCAGTTGACTGGACTGAGGCAGAAACAGGTTCTGAGCTACGGGTTTAGCACTCCAAACCTCGATTCAACGCCTCCAAACACCCATCCAATACCTTCGGACATCCACACTCCCAAGCCTAACACCAAAACCACGAAAGAAACACTCGAAAATGATTTCATCCACCAAAATCGACTAAAAACATGTTTAAAACCAAAAAATCCAACTTGAAACAAACTCAGATCTCATGCAATCTAACCGTTAAAAACACACACGATTATACGTAGCACCCTTATAAGATATGAGAGTCTAGGATCCTATCTCAGTGAGTTAAAAACTCGATATCTCGAACTATGTGCAAAATTGAGCTTCACCAGAATAAAATTCTATTCGGATGAACGCGTAGCCCACCATGGCAATAGCAAGGATCTGCTATTGGATTGTTAAAAATCGAGCCCAGGGCCCCGGAGAAGTTAGAGAGAAGGCAGAGAAAAAATAGAGGAAACTTAGTGAAAAAATTTTAAAAATATCTTTTGAAAATATCTAACTCTAGATATTTATAGGTCTCCAAAATATCTTTTTTTTAAAATTTTTTAAAATTCGCACTGTAACGTTCCACGGTCCCGAGAATCAACCCCGCATACATATCTAACCCGTATCATGGATCAAAATGCATGCAAACATGCAAAATCGAAAACAGAAAACACGCATCGAAAAATACCCAAAAAAAATGGGTCAGGGTCTCACACACACACACACACACACACTCTCTCTCTCTCTCTCTTCATATATATTCATATCAATGATTCAAATATATAGATATTTTCATTGAATCATCTCATCCATCTTTTATGGCTGATACACACTTCGTGGTGCTGATCAATCTCGCCATTCGTCGAAAAAAACCTACCACAGTCTCTGCCGCGACGATGGCTGTGACTTCTGTGATTGCCTCTGTGGATGCCTCTTCAACCCCATCTTCAAAATCGTCTTCGCCCTCATGGTGCTGGTTGGCCTTGCCATCCTCGTCTTCTAGCCCCACCCCAACAAGGTCAAAGTTCAATGGGGGATAGAGAGGGGCAAGGGAAAAATAATAAGGGAAAAATAGGCAAATTAGTAATAAATTTAACTTTATTTAACATTTTTCGTTATGTTACTGACGAATAGTTAACAGTTGGGTTAATATGAGTAAAAAACTAAACTAGAGGGGAAGTCAACGATATTTCAAAAAGTAGAGGGGGTGCATCTGTTTTTGTCAAAAATCTCAAGAGAGGTTAGTGTAATTTATCCAAAATAAATTTGTTCTTCCATTTGACAAGATGTATTTCTAATACCCAGTCTTTCATTGGTTTAAATTGTAGATTATATTGCCAAATATATAATGAGTTTTACATTTTAGAGTAATAAAAATGAGTATTATTCACTGACCTAAAAAAACGGGTGAACAAAATAAAATAGGCATAAATAGATCTAATTTTTTCAACTTGGAGCAATAACTAGGGTGAAGGGTGATTGATATGTCTTCTGTTGTATCTTTAATGGAGATAACTCCCAAATATATATATTTTGATCAGATTTGATTATTTTGTAGAGCTCGTCGAGTTTATTATTTATGCAAAAAATAAAGTTAATCTGGTATATGCAGCGTTCCATTGGACGACGTCATTGTCCAAAATTTTATAAATTTCATCATTTTCTGCCACGAGCGAGAGTGCCGATTCTTTGTCAGATTCAACCCCTGAAATATTCCCGATACCTATCTCGATATTATCTGTTTTCTGATGCCACTGCATCCGAATTGAGTTTGAGGGTTCATTGGCATACGGATAACTTTTGGTGTATTAGCGGCCACCCAACCCTGACTACTGTTGCATGAGAAGACACTCGCAAGCGACTACTTCTTTCAGGTAACTGTAAGCCATCGTAACATTTCTAAATTCTCATTTATTCTCATTCGGGGATTGTTACGTCTAAGGTTTGTATTTATTTTCTTTTCTTCTTTTTATTTTATTAGTATTTGATTAATCATCTCATGAATATTTTTCATTTTTAGGTCATAACATTAAATGTGATTTGGATGACTATGAGAAAACTTGAGATTTTGAGGAAAATAGTATTTTAAAGTATTATGTTATTCTGTGATAGCATATTCTGTGTGTATTCAAACAAATTCACACACTATACATTGTAAAAATCACTCTAGTAATTTTGATAATTACGGTCGCAACCTTCAGTTGCAACAACCGTGAACTAATTTTGTTACTTGTGATGGCCGTAATGTATGTTTATCACGACCGCAAGCATAGCTTCATATTTTGTCACAGCCGCAACGTCTGGTTGTTACGACCATATTGTTTCTGTTAAATTAGCAATCTAAAATCACATTCTGAGATTTATTTTGTTTTTGCTTGACAATAAATATAGCATGACGCTCCGATCTTTTCTTTTTCTTTTAAATAGGATTTTTTTTTCTTATTTGATTTTTGTATGAACTCTCTTTAATATTTTTTTCTATATTTGTTACTTTTGAGAAATTTACAATAAGAACCAAATGTGATAAAGTATAGACTAATCTAATGGTCGGACAAAAGGGAAGCCTAACATCTTCCCTATTTCATTTTTAGCCCCCGAACCCTTTTTCGATGATAATGCAAACCAATGGCTTTTTTTCTCTTCTTGATTTTTCTTAAAAATCAAGTGTTGATTTTATTTTTTACCTGAAAATCTTCTTTAAAAAAAAATAAAAACGAATATCCAAACATAATCTTTGTCCAAAAAGAAAAACGGCCCGAAACAGGCACACCTTTTCTAGCGACTTCGCTGGGAATTTTATATTTTTCATAACAATAAGAGGGATTAACTCGAAAATCCATCAGTTCTTGTTTTAAAATTTTTATTAGTATTTGCATTTGCATTGTGCATTATCGTATGATTAATCTTCAATCTACCGCTCCGCTAATCTAATAGCTTGGACAGTTTATTGTCTTGAGACTATGTTGGGAAAGCCAGCAAGCTTTATGATAACATGCTTTCATAGGTATGGTAAAAAGAGTTATTGCGTACCATTTGACCATTGCCTTGCAACATTACCTGACATGTGAGGTATATTCTTGATTCTATTCAGAAAGCACACTAAGTGTATACCTACTAGCCTTTTTTGTTGCATATAGTTTCTTAGAACATTTCCATTAAGATCAATAAAATATCTTTGGATTATGTGATTTTCTTTTTATGACTGCTTTTGTTTGTATAGTTAACATCTCTTCTCGGTTAGTGTTTATTTTAGTTCTTTTGTCGGAAATAAGTCGTCCCATGATTGGATCCTGGTTGGTAGTTTCCCTCACCTGCCTGACTGTTTCAGCTCAGTGATCTGGCCTTGAGATTATAGCAACGCGGAACGAAGAACTTGTACGTATTTGGGATAGATCTCCGAAATGAAGATTCAGAAGGATAGATAAGTTATATTCAGAATCATCAATGGCTGATGCAGATTTGACCATGGCCGATATGATGAGGGCCATCATGGAACTACAACAGATAGTAAGAGTTAATACAACTATGAACAACCATACCTGAGTTCAGACCCAATATCAAGCACAGATTCAGGCCCTTTAAGCCCGAGCAGTAGACCTGAATGTAATCCCACAAGATGGCCATCACTTGGAGGGAGTTAAGGATCGCATATGGGATGAGAATTCAGTACACGAAGAAGTTTTGCCTACTGTAGTACCCCCGTTAGTGGCTTGACCCGTTGCCCTAGAGGATATAGCTGCACCTGCAAAAGAATCGGTCTTGTCTAATAAGATCGACAAATTAGAGAAAGTACCGAGAAAGGCTCGAGATGTGGAGGATTATATGATGGATGTGGAAGGACTCTGTCTCTTTCATGATGCGAAGCTCCCGAAAAAATTCAAAATGCTGAATATGGAGAAATTTGATGGAACAGGGAATCTACGTATCTATCTATGCATATCTATACCTTAGTACCTATGAAAATTAATAACCAGTTGAAAGCCCATGGAATGCAAGTAAATAGTTTTATGTATCAATATAATTTTCACAAAAAAATATAAGTGAGTTTGAATGTGACACATTACATTCTCACATATTTGTCATGTATGCTTTTTTTCCCCATGGCCAATTTTGCATTTAGCAATTCAATTAGTCCGCTTTATAATTTTTTTTTTAGTCTTCAATCAAAATATTAGGTTGAAAGTGAGAAAGAATTTCATTATGCAACAAATTTACTGCTACCTTACAACCTGATTCTATATCTATATGTTACAAAACTTCGAAATATTCTCTAACAACAGATATGCTACGCGCGCGTGTATATATATATATAATTCAATTACAGATATACTAACCATAGAAATGGGATTTTGACCATCTATTTGCACCGAAATCCACAATGCTTAAGAATTTTAATGCAAATAAATGGCCACAATTCAATTTCTGTAATTTTTTGGTTAGATTTATTTGTTTGAAGTATTTTCTCTTCTCCAAAATCTTGCCTTCAAACTGGTTCAATTTGTTAAGGAGTGTTTATTGTACCTAAAATTTTGAATTTATGGATTATAGCCAAAAAAATGAAATTGTGACTTTAATCAAAACTTATAAATTTATAGTTTAAAATAGTAGAATTTATGTTTATTGATTTAAAGTAAAAAATAATAAAGGAAAAGCTATACACATATTTGTTAGAATTTTTAAATTTTCTTACTTTACTACAAGTTGGACACATAACTTAAGCAATAACAAGCACCCATAATCGTGTAGAACCCTAGCATCCAAGCTCCCCCTATTCAGCGCAAAAAAAACTACCAAAGCTCGCTTGACTTAGAATTAATTCTTTTAGGGCATGTTTGATTAACCGGATTAGACATGTGATTGAATTATATATTCTATAGAATTATATTTTTTTTATTTGAATTCAACAAGTTGTCGGATTATTATGCATCTATTGGATAACTAATCCTACAAAATATATGATATATAATGCTTAAGAAAATATTGTAGTAATAATCTATTTATTACTAATTTGATAAGACTACATATCAAGTGAGATTATATATTTTATCATTATTAATTCGATTAGTCAAACATGACCTTAGGACTTGTTTAGTACGAATGAATAAAATAAGCATTCCCACTTTTCGTTGGAATAGCTATTCCAATTGAATGATAATTTCAAGTTTAAAAATGAATACCAAACATAGAATAGGAGGTTTGAAGCTGAAATAATCATTATATTCCAGTCTATTCTTACATACCAAACATGCTCTTAGAGTTTCAGTTTGTATTCAATTTAATCTTACCTAAACTTGGAAAATTCCAAGTAATTAATCTCGTTTCTCTAAGAACTAACTCCCAAAGGAGTGTTAGAGGCCGAAAAAAAAGCCAGAAATATAATCCCAAATATTTTGAAATGTCAAAAAATGGCACAATCAATATTTTCAAAAGCATTTTTATTTTGGGCAGGCCAATAGACATTTTCAGTCAAAAGCATATTTTCAATTTGACATTTCCTTGCCAGTTAAGAGGAAACTTCACTCTCATTTTCGGTCACAGCATTCAGGTAATAATAATAATAATAATAATAATAATAATAATAATAATAAAAGTATGGACGAATGTGAAATGGTACAGAACCCGTCTCCCTTATTTTTACCAGTTAATCTCATAATTTTCTGTCTCACGACCTTAAACTTTAAAACTCTACTAGTTTTATATTTATAGGCACATGCATAGAAATTTTAAGAATTTTAGTTAGCCCATATTACTATAAACTCTATACATAAAAAATTCTAATGGACTCTTAATTTCACCCAAACTCAATTACATATAGACCAAAAATAATATAATAAAATACGGGTCCAGTAAAATACAAAATGCAGCTCAGCATGAGACCACTTATCAAGTAAAATTATATATTTTTTCATTATTAATTCGATTAATCAAATATGGCCTTAGAACTTGTTTAGTACGAATGAATAGAATGGGCATTCACACTTTTCGTTGGAATTGCTATTCCAATTGAATGATAATTTCAACTTTAAAAATGAATACCAAACATGAAAAAAGAAGTTTGAAACTGAAATAGCAATTATATTCTACTCTATTCTTACATACCAAATGTGCTCTTATAATTTCGATTTGTATTCAATTTAATCTTACCCAGACTTGGAAAATTCCAAGTAATTAATCTCGTTTCTCTAAGAACTCCCAAAGAGTGCTAGAGGCCGAAAAATAAGTCAGAAATATAATCCTAAATATTTTGAAATGTCAAAAAATGGAACAATCAATATTTTCCAAAGCATTTTTATTTTGGCAGACCAAGAAACATTTTCTCAGTCGAAAGCATATTTTCAGTTTGACATTTCCTTGCCAGTTACGAGGAAGCTTCACTTTCATTTTCAGTCATAATAATAATAATAATAATAATAATAAAAGCATGGGTTGAGCTACATGCGGCTCAGAGATAGCAGTGCCCTCACTTAGATTTTTGTCAAATTTAATTTATATTTTCAAAAAAATTAATAATTTTTAATTTTTCTCCTCTTAAATTTAAAATTTGTTTTCTTAAATTATAAAATTCCTCTATTTTTTTGTTATCTTTTATTAGTAAATACTGATTTACATGTGACAATTTTTTGTAGATTGGTATTAATTTGATTATTATAAATTCTCTTAAACTCTTTTAGTTTCGTTGACCAATTTTTTAATTATTTATTTTTTATTATGATTTTTGTGAATCTTGATTATGATTGTATATTTTTATGTAGAATTTTTGTAAAATTTTTATTTGAATCTCTAATTTTGATGGTTATGATAGTATATTTAATAATATGTTTTACTATTAAATTTTACCTTGTGGAGAAATATTTTAAGAAAATCATTTGAATAACTCTTTAATTTAATTACCCTCTAAACAAAATTTCTATTTCTGCCTTGAATAAAAGAGAAATTATTCTGTTAATAATGCATTATACATTTATTCTTATCAAAGCAACAGAATCCATTTGATTAGAAAGAAAAGATTGCTAAAAAGTTAAACAAAATAAAAAAAAATAAAAAATATATTCTGTTGCATTCATTTGATTGGAATAATGAAAGATTAGAAAAGACAAATTATATTTATCAAATTAAAGATAATTTTCTTAGATATGATATATAAGAAAAGAAGGGCGAAATTAAAATTAAATTACAAATAACCACTTTTTATATTTTTCACAGTAAATTGAAGACCTTAATTACAAGCACGTGTTAATTTTTGATCAGCCGAAAAAAGACATGTTATTAAAATTAAAAGAAATTACCATGCATCGGATACACCCACATCATTGCTTAGAAAAAAAGCTTCCCAATCATGTTTGATTATACCACAATTTTTATTTTCTCTCATTTTGTACCACTCTTTTGCGAAATAAATGCCTAAAATTATTTTTTTCTCCTTTCATCACTTCTTTGTTTTTTTTTTTTTTTTTTCTGCGCATTCCTATATCAAAAATTTCTGAAAAAAATTAGCACAACAATCTCCGATAATTGACCGAATAAGATGTGAGACAAAAATAAAAACTCTTAGATCTAAGAATTAATTTATTTGATAATAAACTCTTAAATTTAAGAAGTTTTATCTTAATATGTATTTGATCGATCATTCGTACACGAGCACCTAGCACAGTTGAAATATCTAATCAAACTTTTTTAGCAGAGGCTAAGAGGGAGCCGATTTCTTCGCGGCGCCTCTGAAAATAAACAACCATCTCATCTCTGGGTGGTAAGTTGTGCTTGATCACAGGGTGTTCAAGAATATTGTTCATCCAAGCAGCAGTAGCCGGGAATTGGGTCGGGTCTACAATTTTCATGGACCCAACTTCCTCCCAAACAGGCAACCAATAAGAGATCCATCCAAGTGCAAGGTCCAAATACCCAATGCTTTCCCCTCCAAAATACTTCTTTTCAATCCTTTTGAGCTCTCCTTCTATCTTCTCCAATGCCTCTATGGTTGATTTCAGAGCTCTTTCCTTTTCATCTCCTAGGGAGCACGTGGCCATAAAGGCACCCTCCAAAACCTACCACCAACATGCACAATCAAAGGTTAACACTCATTCAATATTGGGTTTATTTTTGTTTTTTTATTTTGTTCTTCAGGTTTGTTTATTATTTTTCTGTGTTTTCAGAAACAAACATAATAAAAAATGAAAAAAAAAACACCATGATAAAACGAATCATTGGGTTTATTTTACAATTTTTTTTTGTTTTTTCTAAACTTTTTTTGGTTTAATATTTATATTTTTTAAATTTATCATGATAAAACGAATATAAAAGCATAATTATTTTGGCTAAAGGAAAATGGACGAGGATGGTTATATTGTCAATTCAAGCAAAAAAACAAAAAAATTACTCCGTTAAAAATTGACTTTAAATGGGCCATTTTACATGGAGAAAAAGTTAGGATTGGGTGATTAACTTTTTATGACTTTAAATAAAATGAAAGAAAAAAATAAAAATCAATTTTAAGCTAGAACCAAACGTGGCAAGACTAGCATTGGTTGATTCCAAAAAAAAAAAAAACTGCAAATAATTTCAAAATACAGTTCTTTAAAAAAAAAAAAAGAGCAATGGGTAATTAAAATACCTTTGGTCCAAGTACTCAACATTTCTTAAATAAATGGAGATTTATTATTTTTGTTTTATGCTATTTTGGTAAATTATTTTAATGACATCAAACGTTCATATTACATATTATACGAATAATATTGTACAAGTAAAAAAACTAAGGTAATCAGACATTGACAATTACATAGTGATAAGACATCTATCCTAAAAAAAATAAACCACTAATACGATTTTAAAAACAGACTTTACAGGTTTTTTAGAATTAATATGATCTAATCGTCTAGTTATCCATTTTCAAACAATTGAACTTTTTGTATGGACAATATTTTCAATAAATCCAACAACATAAATCACTCAAATCATCAAAATAGGTTCACCTTAAGAACTAGAAAATGAATCCAATACCTTCTCCTCAGCAACTTTAGCCCAGAAGCGCGCCATGGCTCTGTCGTAAGGATGTGGAGGCAACAATGGACATTGTTTCCATGTCTCGTCGATGTATTCGAGAATTAAAAAAGACTCCAAAATCACCTTCTGGTCATGAACCAGCACCGGCACCTTTTGGAGCACCGGGTTGAGCTCCAGAAGCTGAGGGCTCTTGTTGAAGATGTCTTCTTCAACGTATTGGTACTCCACGCCCTTCAGTTTCAAAGCCCACTCCACCCGTTTGACGAAAGGACTGGCCCAGAATCCCAAAAGCTTCACCTCTTCGCTCGCCATGAGAGAGAAAGAGAAAGAAGGAAAGAAAGAAAGAAAGATGGTTATGTGGCTGTTGAGAAATGGGTAGCGCGTTTTTAAAGTAAACTGCTAGAGGTAAGGTCTTATTTGGCAATCTAGCTTTAAGCTAGATTTTTTTTTCTTCTTAAAATCGGTTTAAGTTAATAATTAAAAAGTTCGGTCGTGAACCTGATGGGTAATTTTAAGTTAAAATGTAATAAAAGCCTTAATATTTTTAAGTCAAAAAAAAAATTGTAATAATTTTTTAAATATTTTTATATAATTTTATATTTAATATAGATCTACTTTGATAAATTTTTGCTTAGTACATTTTAAAATATAATTTTTATAAAAAAAAGTGCACTATGATAAAAATTTTGATATTTATAAAAAAATTTATATGAAATTGTTTTATGTTAAAAATTAAGAAGGTTAAAAGGCTAAAAGCCTTCGAGTTTTCAAATGAATTTTTTTAATTTTTTGGGTTTAAATTAACAGATAAAAAATTAAACTTTAAGTCATTTACCAAACAAAGCCTAAATTTTATTGCTTTTGTTTACTTTTGTTTTTTAGAAATACTTTTTTTAAAGATTTTTTATTTTTTCAAATCATATATTATTTTGACTTATTTTTGTTTTTTAATTTTTTATATTTTAATTAAAAAATTTATTTTTTTAAATCATCTCAACGTAAAAATTTAAAATATAATAATTTAACTAAATAAAAAAATTTACTAATAAGCAATCGTTCAATGGCGAAACATCTCCGAAAGTATACTTTTTTTAATCAAAGTTTGGTATAAGATTAGAAGCCAATCTTGACCCGTTGTGTGGTTTAGGTCCCTTCCATTCACTAATTTCTTTTACCAACTTTTTTTTTCTTCTTCGAATATCAATACTCTTTCAGGCTTTTAAACATTTTGTTAATTTTTTGACTAAATACTTTTATTTTTTAAAATCGTCTTGATGAGATAAATTAAAAATATATAAAAATTTAATTAAAAAATAAAAAGATTCATTAAAAATTAAAATGAGTAACATAAAATTTGATTTTTTAATTTATTTTAACTTATTTTTGTTATTTATGAAATTTTTTATATTTTAATCAAAAAAATTTTACTTTTTCACCTCATTTTGATAAAAGGAGTTTAAAAATATAATAGTTTAATTAAACGATTAAAGAAATTTACTAAAGATAAAAATAAGTAAAAATAAAATAAGTAAATAAGCAATTATTCCATACTAGGCCTTTATTTTATTTATTCTTTAAATAAATTATTTTACTATTTGATAAAAAATTAGTTTTTAAAATCTTGTCGTTTGAGACGAACCGAACAATTAAAAAGATTTGATCAAAGGATAAATAAAAGTTCAAAAAAAACAAAACAAAACAAAATAAGCATTTTTTTAAGTTTTTTTAAAATTTTTGGTCCAATAAAATTACTTTTGCAGTTTCTCTTATCGAGTTGAACTGGAAAAATAAACTTTTTTAATCAATAAAAAGTTAAATATTAAATATTTAGTCTAAATTAGGCATAATAGAAAATAAATTTGTTCTATAAGATGAGTTTTCAATAACTAGTCTTTCATTAGTTTAAATTGTAGATTTTATTGTCAAATGTATAATGACTTTTACACTTTACACTTTAAACTAAAATAGTCACATGAATGGATTTAAACTTTCAACTCGAAGCAATAATCGAGTCGAGGGTGTATGATGTGTCTCTTGCTGTGCTTTTAATGGATATAACTAATACGATTTTTTTATTGAATTCATTCATTACGTAAGTTTATTAATTATACAAGTAATAAAATTAATATAATATGTGTATATATGTAGGTGGATTACAGGTACTTATAAATAAATAATAAATATAATTTTTTTTAAATAGTCAAATAAATTCAATGCACATATATATATCTTCTATGCAACTCGAGCTAGGAAACTAAAGGATCTCCGACTAAGAGCATGACTACTACATTAGCCTTTTAATAAAGCATCCAATACTCATTATTGCATTATTTTCTTTTCAAAGCACATGCTTTAACTTATACATATTATTTTTTTAAAACGCTTAACCAATTTTGTTTTAAAAGGTATATGAGTGTCTCAAATTTAAAAAAAATATATCTTTTTGTTAAAAATCCTCAATCCATTTTACTCAAATTTTAAAATATATTTATTATTTAAATTTGAGATAGTCATATATCTTTTAAGACAAATTAATTGAGCGCTTTAAAAGAATAATACGTATAATTTAAAACCTTTTAATAATAATTATATTATTTATCTATCAAATGTTTTAATGTGATGAAATTCATCAAATTAAATGTATATAGTATGGTTCATAGTAGAATATGAGTTTATCACTTTAGATAAAATATTAGAATAAGTAAGTTGCTTCAAAGTGACGATATTTCAATGCGGTTGTATACTGCGCTAACGAATTACATTTATTAATTAGAAGGGCACAAAAATAGTATTTGTAACAGTAAATCTCGTCGACATAATCATCGTAGACACAATACCATGAAACGACTACTCTCAAATGAAGATATCACAATTGACTATAAATAGTCAAGAGATTATATCGCGAATCCACTAACCTAAAGGTTGTATGGAGAATTAGTCGATAAATCATCCAGAGGAATGAGATTAAAACCTATGAATTAAGAGTTACCTCAATGGCAACCCAACCTAACTGTTTGGAGATTCCAAAATCTAGGTTCAAGTGGACAATCGAATTGTATGTGACTCAGTAGAATCACTGTACAGATTATATCTCTTACCCATTCTTATGATAATACCGTGATACCTATAGCATTATTTAGGATAAGCTATACTTTTAATAATTTTCATATCTTAAAAATTCAAGTGGAGTATGGCAGGATGCTCTTAATGAGAATTTACCTATATGGGTGAAAATGGGTCAATTCTATGAGAATGGTAAGGCTACATTATCTAAAGTACTCATAAAATCAGAAATTTCCCAGAACCAAAATAGGCACAACCGTGAAAACCAAAACCATGTTGGAAAGATTCTATGTGACATTTTATTGTCTTGGCTTACACAAACGGTTGAATAGTTCAAGGCATCACGTCCATTGATTAGCTAGTAAATTCGATAATTTATCACAGGGGAAGGTTTAAGGCAAAAAATATCTATCATTATATAGAAAATTTTCGTTTGTGCTCTCTTTATGTCTGCATAGTCTTTCATTATCGTTTGCATAGTCGATCTAATCAATTTTTGCTCATGTGGAAGATTGTTAAAAAAATGATTTAAAATTATTTTTCTTAATGTGAATGATAATTGATTGAAGATTGTAATTTTAATAGTTACCATATGTAAGTGGTATCTTTTAGTGGCACCTATTTGGAATGAATAGGTGTGCACTATTCTAAATGGTTACGAGTACGTCTATATATATGTGGTTTATCTTTTATTTTTGATATAGACTTTACATAGAGCACATTGCATACATAGTGTTGAAGTTCGTGTAAAAGAAGTACAAAACATGATTTGGTTCGCCAGACCCACTGATTGCAGTGTTTCTTCTGTGAGATTCAGATCATTGTATCTTGAAATATAGACATCCATAAAATCGTAAGTATCGTAGCGGGGCCGAATCTGTTTTAAGCACATAGCGTCCAATGCTAGTCATGATCTACTTGCGCTATTAAATTCATACGGTTTGTATATCTAGTTTATAAGTCAAAAAATAAGCTATATCGTTTGAGTAATCAAATCAGCCAAAAATAAAAAAATAAGTAAATAAGCTAAATAAGTCAAATAAACTAAATAAGCTCGTTTGGGTAACTAAATAAAGCTAAAATAAGCTAAATAAGCTGGCTTATAAGCCAAACGAAATAGCTTATAAGCCTAATAAGCAAATAAGCTAATAGTCACTCAAACGACTTAGTTTATTTATATTTTAACTTATTTATTAATAAAAAAATAAATCAATAAATCATTCACTCAAACAGGGCCATAGATCTAATCCTGTAAACATTATACTGGAGCCGCCATTGATGCCTCATCATCACATTATCAAGAGGGTGTTTGAACGGTACTACTGGTCTTTCGATAAGCGGAGGTGGTCGGAGGTTGACATCTGTAGGAAATCTATTGCGTTTTGCTTTGAATTCGTCTAATGCACTTAACGCCGTCCAGAAAGGAGCGTTTCCACTACATCAGAAGACTTGCAAATCCATGCTTAGTAGGGGTGTTTAAAAATTTGTTTGAAGATGGTAAATTGGTCCGAATCGATTCAAATGGTATAATTTAGTTTGATTTTTTTAGTGAACGATTTAGTTTCGATTCTAAATAAATAAAAATTGCGAATCAATTCAAATTATATAGTTTAATTTGATTTTTTTGATCAACGATTTAATTTCGATTTTAAATAAATAGAAATTGCGAATCGATTCAAATCGTATAGTTTAGTTTGATTTTTTTGGTGAACGATTTAGTTTTGATTTTAAATAAATAAAAATCGTTTCTTATGGTTCATTTCTCGGATTAAGCTTTAAAAAATTATATAGAATCGAACCGATTCGTCACTTATTAATAATATTTATATTATGTATTATATATAAATAAAAAAATTCAAAATACTTCTTAATTTATTTTACTTCTTTTTATATTTTTTTATTTTTTATTTTTTATTTTTTATTTTTTTTCTCGCACCATCCTAATATTATATCTATCTATCCATATATATAAAGAGCCCGTTGCTCTCCAAGGTTTTGTCCTTGGGCAAATTACTCTTTTACCCCTGAGTTTTAATTTATGCTCGATGTCTTGCTAATCAATGAAAAAATTATAAATTAATCTCTACACTAACACTAAATAATATCTTAATATAAAATAGTAATAGATATATCTCATGTTTATTAATCACGTCGTACATTTTATAAAACTTGTTAAGAAGATCACCAATACAAAAATTTAAATTGATTAGATATCAATAATTAATTATTTAAACATACTTATTTTATATAAAATACATAATCTATTCTTAAAATCACATATAACATTAAATAAATCTTATAAAATACTAGTGGCCCCGTTTGGGTAATTTTGTTTACGGCTTATTTGACTTATAAACTAAAAATAAGTCACATCGTTTGAGTAATTAAATAAGTTAAAAATATAAAAATAAATAAATAAGTCAAATAAACTCGTTTAGATGAGCAAATAAGTCAAAATAAGCCAAACAAGCTGGCTTATAAGTAAATAAACGAATAAACAAATAAGCAAGATCCACCTAAACGACCTTACTTAAATAAAATTTGGGTTATTTTCTAATAAGTAAATAATAAGCAAATAAATCAATAAGAAAATAAGCAAGGTCCACCCAAACATGGCTGCTATATCTATAAATATCTAATCAATCAATTCTTTAACGTCGATGATCTACTTAATATGTTTTTCAAAATAAATGGTTCAGATCATCGAAAGGAACTTGATACAAGCTCATAAAAATTAAACTTTATGATAAAAGTATATTTACTACCTTGCAAATTAAAAACGCACGCCCTAACCATTGGACTTGACTGTGCTTTTATTATTCCCCACAATATATTATTGTATAATTATTATAAATATATCTCATGTTTATTTTTATAATCGCATTGTTCATTTTATAGAACTTATTTACAAGATAATCGATTCAAAAAATTAAATTAATCAAATATTAATAACTAATTACTTAAATATATTTATGTTAAATAAAATTAATAGTCTATTCTTAAAATGACACATACCGTTAAAATAAATATTATAAAAAACTATATTTGTACATATTAAATTTATCTATGTTTTTATTAGAATTATTTTCTTAATATGCTCTATAAGATAGATGGTTCAAATCATCGAAAACCGACAGAATATGACCAGTTAAATTATGAAAAAGAATGTTCGTTTAAAATAAATACATAGAAGAAGGTTCAAAACCAACAAAACCAACTCTTCAAAGTCAATGATTAACTAAATGAGCGAACCAACTCTCCAAAGTCAATGATTAACTAAAGAAGCGGCCTACTTGGTGGCAATCGTCACAAAATTTTATTAAATATTATTATAATAGTATTAATTCTTATCTTAAAATTATATAAATTAGTTCTATTTTATTTTTAAAACCTAAATATTTGCCCCATACAATGTTTTTAAAAATACTTGTCCTTTTAATAACAATAATTATAGAACACCAAATGAATAATTAAAGTATATTTTTCTTACCACTTGTAATGATATGATGCACTTTTTTATTCCAATAATACTCGTGGTTCCAATAATACTATTTTAGTAGTTTAGAGTTATCAATTTTTCAAATAATTTTTAGATTTAATCTAAGATTTCTTTGTGTTTTTTGCCCATATTATATAAATTTAACACTGTGTTAAATTTATAATTACATAAAACTAACTGTATAAATATACATTTACTATAATGATAAAAAGGTCAAAGCACAACCAAGATATTATAATAATATCAATGAATAAATATATATTTTTAAAACTTTTATGTCAACAAATTATATTCTTTTAGAATTTTTTTTAAATGACTAATTTCTCTCAGTATCATTAATATTATTAATATTATGACACTACAATTTTATAGTGTCGGGCTGCAGATCAAGTTATGTAATGACAGTGGTTCAATTAAACCAACGATGTTTCAATCAATAGTACCAAATTGATGAAATTTGCATACGAGATAATAGATTTTAATTTATTTTAAGTTCACATTCAGTTAAATATTTTTTAATATATTTTTTTATTCAATATTTTTAAAGCATGAACAAATTACAAAAGAAGCATTTTCATTGGTACAAATTAAAAATTATCATGTTATCTGGTTAAAAAAAAATTGTTCAAGATTAATAGCTCTTGCCAATTCAGCATATATAATCATTTACACTTATTTTGTGAACAATCTAATTATTAGGCTTGTTGGTAAATTAGTTAGTAAAATTTTGTGTTATATATGAGCAACTTGCTATATTATTTTATGAATATTAATATTTGTACAACTAATTACTCTATGAATACGAAATATATTTATAAAAATATCCTTTATTCTTATTCTGCACATTATCTCATGTATATTAATATAGAGAGTGTATCTATATATATTTTAAAAATATGTTTTCCTCTTCACTATAAATGGGCCAAATTTAGCGTGCAAAGCACGAAGTGGATTACTAGTCATTTATAAACTATTGGTAATAGATAAAAAAGTAATAAAATATAATTTATAATTTATAAAAATGAAAATTTCTCTTTGTAAGAGTATGAAACAAGTGATAAAAAATATAAAATAAAATAAAATAAATAAAGATATAATAGAAAAATAAAACAAATAAATATATAATTTTTTAAAAATATAAAATATGCAACAAATACTTACCCTTAAAACTGCGGTTCCAAACCGAAACCAAACCGTTATTTATCGGTTCGAATCGGTTCAGTTCCATGATACATACGGTTCGATTCAGGTTCTTAAACTCTTGAAATCGTCTAAAATAATTTAATTTTTAATTTAATACAAAATCAAAACAAATCAGAACCAAATCAGAGCATATACACTCCTATAGATTAGACCCTTCTAAAGTGGGAATTGACTAAACTTAACACGGATGCAGTAGCGTGCAAAGAACGTAACTATTACTAGTTCATATCAGTACAATCTATACAATTATTACAAGAAAATACCCACTTTGGTATTTTGAAGCCAACTATATTTTTTTTTGTTTTAAAGCTACTCTTATAATAGTTTAGATTTTAAAACTTAAAAATTTATAAGAGTAGTTACATTACTACTAATACTTTTTTTTATTTTTCTTTTATCTTATTTTGAAATTTCATTATTCTCGAACTCTCATAATTAATTATTAATACATTTTTATTTTTATAATGTATTGGTGGTGTTTAGTATTGCTGAAACTAGTAACTTATAGCAAAAGTTGTGAGAGTTTGATAAAAATTGTGACTTGTAACTGAAATAAAAGAAAAAGTAGTTATAAATTATAACAGAAGTTATGGTGTTTGAAAAAACTTATAATTTATAATTAAAATTAGAAGCAAGAAGCTAAAAGCTAGTTTTGCCAAACACTCCCATTATATAATTATTTTTATTACATGAGTTTTTAAATATTTTTATACAATTTATTAATATTATACACGCATCGCGTGTGGGCACAAACAATAGTGTGTGTGTATATATATATATATACATATATATCTATTTAGGCATCTTGTATTTCAATAAGTCTCATATAAGAATTATATTTCATTAAATCTTATTTTATATTTTTCATACCAAAATTATTTTTAATATACCATACACTCTTTACCACCGCCAACACCACTCCACCGCCACCACCATCGTTGTCGCCACCAAGACGACCACCGTCGCCGCCACTCTCCACCACCACCATCGCTGCCGCCGCCATATCGCCACCACATTCTACTGTCACAACCACCAAATTCGTCAAAGATAGATAAAAAATCGATAAATTCTTGTTCTAGATCTAAAATGTCTCATTTGTTATGAATGTTTCGTTCGAGTTCTCGATCTGAAAATAAGACATTGTTATCGAATGTTTTATTTGTTATGAAATACCTCAAAACATTACTTGAATAAATGAGACATTTCATTACAAATGTTTTATTTTTCAAAATGAGACATTTTATGTAAATGAGACATTTTTCAAATGAATGTGTAAATGTCTTATTATTTTTGAACAAATAAGACATTTCATTTGTATAACTACAAATGTATAATTATTTTAGAAATGAAACATTGTAAGAAATGAAACATTTGTTACAACCACTCATCATCATCAACACCACCAGACCGCAACCACCAACACCATGCTAAACCACAAACTACAACCACCACCACCACCACCACTACCACCCATCACTAGACCAGACCAAACCACCACCACCACCACCACCACAACAACAACAACTACCACCACCACCACGACACACACACACACGCATAAACAAACACACAAAGAGAGGTGGAGAGAGAGAGAGAGATAGCCGCGGTGAGGGCGAATGTGTAATGTCCCAATTTCGAAATAATAAAATTCGAGTAAAATCAAAAAAATTATCAAATAGAGGAAACCATATTTTTCTTTAAACAACTCCCGAGACAGTCAATTTATACCACAAAAGATAACCCAAAAACATTTAACAAAAATTCCGTTCTGAAACAATTTTTGATAAAATGCCACCCAGCAGAGTCCATTGGAGTAGTGAGGCATCCGAGAGTTCACTGTCCAAAAGTCTGAAAATTCTTTCTAAGTATTGAAAAATCACCTCTTCTTCTCATCATTTGAACATGATTTTTGATAGACAAATTTGAAAAGTAAAACATACATTTGAGAATAAAGCAACCGCCTTTCAACCCAAGAACCCGAAATCAAATTTCAATATCAAGATACATCATTTAAAAATTAAAATTTTCAACCCATCGAACGAGCAAAATATCCTCACATGCATCCATAACATGAAAATACGACCATAGGGCCATACAATACGGGTGTTCTAACCCAAATTACAATAATCTAAGTACTCCAAAAGAAAACAAGAATTACATCTTTATAATTTTATTTTTCAAAAATATGCTATCAAAATAAGTGTAATTCTATCGGTTACTAAAAAGGGTCCAGCGACCATCATCTTACTCAAAAACTTTCTTTTCGCTATTACCTAAAATGCTGTTAAACAACATGAGCCGAAACTCATAAAAAAAAGACTGACAATAAACATATGCATAACATGTGAAGGTAGTTATGCAAGATGCAACATATTAGTTTATCCAAAACCAAACCATTTGTCCCAAATCAAATCTCCCAACACATAACCGAGTTTTCAAACAAAGGTTTTAGTCATACCAACCGTTTGAACCCATAATCCCATCACTTCCCAATCAACCCCAAGTCTTCCAATATTCCATAACTTAAACCGTTCTATCCAATTAGAGTTCATCATCCCATTTCATTTTCTCAAAAGCACAATGCTTCACAACACTCACACGCACACGTTATCGACATTTTCTCATATTCTACCAACTCGTGGTTTAAAACATAGGAACCGATACCGGACGAGCGTATAGACTCACGCCGCGTTACTACCAACCGAGTCACATGAAGCCCGTGAAGTAACAGTATGTTCTATACCCCACCACGACTAACATCCTTTCTCGGTTACTAACCAACGGGCAAAGAACCTAATATATGTAGTTTTTTGATTGTTTACTGTGGAACAACTCGTATCCAAATTTAAATGATCATTGGATCCCAAAAATCGATCCGTTTAAATTATCAAATCACATTACACACACACGAGTTCAACTCAAAATGGTTTCTCTCGCCAAACCCATACTACTATGGTTCAAACTTCAACCACCACATTCTCATGTATCATATAAACTTATTATATATATATATATATGTATATATATATATATAAAATACAATAGGTTATTATAACTCCCAACAGTCCAATAATCACACAAATTTCAACATACGGGTCCTTTAATCCCAAAACCCCCAAATTTTATGATCTAAGCTCAAATTCAAACACTAACTCGTCATTTTCAATTCCGATCATACCCAATGATTACCAAAAAATAGAATCATATTAGATCATCTATAGGCCTAAGATTTAACCTTTTTACACATTAAATCCTAACCTAGGGCTTCAAAAATACCATTATCACATTTTTGTGTTCATAGAATCAAAAATATAACGCATATCATATAGATATTCAAAGATAGTCATAGATTATACCTTTAAAATGCTAGATTCACAAGAAAAAAGTCCAAACAAGCTCCAATCGTGAAAATCTCTAATCGAAAGACGAGAAGGGAGCCTCCAACATCTAGCTCGAGCTTCCAACATGTAAACAATCAAGATGGACGCAAGATATTTCACCAAGAGAAACTAAGAAAGCTCTAACAACCCTTTAAACCCAAACCCTAGCTCTCACTTCTATTCTAAAGAGAGAGAGAGAGAGAGAGAGAGAAATGAAATGAATGAGAGAAAAATGAGCCAAAACGTGACTTTTAAAGTCTGAGCGGACCTCCACCACTCGAGTGATCCCCACTATTCTGGACTCTCTATTATCTGTTCACTCGGACGATCTACCCCCGCTCGAGCAATCACACTAGGTAGAAACCCCAAACCAAAAATGCTAAAACTGAACCAAACATAAGCCAAATACCTCACAACAACGTTCTCATGCATTACCCCGCATTTAATCATCGTTAACAAACATATACAAGTTTAAGTTTTAATTCTTACGCATGATCTACACATTTAATCGTTCCCACCGAACATAGCATACTCAATTTTATTACTACTAAAAAAAAGAGAGGGTCGAGTCCCTACATGATGCCTCAGCAGCCAGTTCCTTGAACTAGATCTCACGAACTAGATGTTGGAATCTGTGAATTTCATTGGCCATGGAAATCCAAATTTCAATAGCTGGATCAATTACAATTGGATTGGCCATTCAATTGCAATTGAAGCCTGGAAACCAAAGCTTGAGTGGCTATTGATTTTCAG
>JAOTRH010446753.1:0-31509 GCA_034768845.1 Heliamphora exappendiculata
ATATTATAACTCATACAATATTATAATAAATTTAATTTCATTTGTCTTTATCATTTTGTTTTAGATAATGTCGAATCTCTCAAAATTGGAATTTGTAGCTCTCGATATTTTGAGAGAATTATTTTTCTTGGATCCTTGATGTTGAGATCCACCTTGATGCCATGAATCTTTGAGAAACAATAAAAGATGAAAATGACCTTGATGCCATGAACCTTTGAGAAACAATAAAAGATGAAAATGACGCATCCTTGCAGGATCGTGCAAATGTCATAATTTTTATACGTCATCATCTCCAGGATGAATTAAAACTGAATATCTTACGGTAAAATATTCACTTATTTTATGGAATAATTTAAAGGAGAGATACGAGTATCAGATGACCGTAATCCTCCTAAAAGCTCGTTACGAATGGTTGCACTTGAGATTACAAGACTTTAAATCAGTTAGTGAGTACAATTCTATTTTATTTAAAATTGTTTCACGACTAAAATTATGTGGAGAAAAAATTTCTGAAGAAGATATGCTTGAAAAAACTTAGTCCACATTTTACGCTCTAATTTGCTCATGCAGCAGCAATATAGAGAACGTCATTTTAAAAAGTACTCTGAACTGATTTCTTGTCTTCTCGTGGCAGAACAAAATAATGAGCTTTTGATGAAAAATCACCAATCACGTCCAACTAGATATGTACCATTCCCTGAAGCGAATGGTATATCATTTAATATACCATTTCCTGAAGTGAATAAAATTTCATATTGTAACCGTGGATGAGGTCGTGGATATAGACGTGGTAGAAAAAATAACCACAACCGTGGAAGTTATATTTAGAAATCAGCAAACAAGCCATTCCACTAGAAGTGGACCAATCCTGAAGGATCAAAAGAAAAGGGGAAGAATTTGCTTAATAAGTCCCCCAAGAATTATGAAAATGTTTGCTATAGATATGGCATGAAAGGACATTAGTCACGTACCTGTCGTACGCCTAAGCATTTGGTGGATCTTTACCAAACATCAATTAAAGACAAAGGAAAAGAAATAGAAACACATTTTGTGAACTATGACAATCCTATTGACATAACCCATCTTGATGTTTCTGATTTCTTTGAAGATCCAAGTGAAAACATTAATCATTTAATTGGTGATAGGAATGTCCACACCGATTAATATTGTCGCTATTTTATATTTATAATAAATGTTTACAATTTAATTGTGATATACATTATCTTATTTTGTGTAATTTTTTTATATGAAGAATCATGGATCTTGATACATTATCCAATTTAAACAATACAATTGATGGAGATATTTTCCAACAGACAGTGCAACAACGCACGCTATTCTTCGTGATAAAAAATATTTTACAAAATTAATATTGACAAAAGGTAATGTTAATACAATATCAGGATCTACAAAATTAATTGAAGATTTTGGAAGAACTAATATTACATTACCTAAACGTACAAAATTTTGTATTGATGACGCATTATATTCTACCAGATTCAGAAAAAATCTGTTAAGTTTTAAATATTTTACGTCATAATGGTTATCATATTGAAACCATAGATGAAGATAAAAAGGAATATCTTTGTATTACTACTACTATTTCTAGCCAGAAGCTATTATTAGAAAAATTTATTGCCTTTTCTTCTGGATTATATTATACCACAATAAGATTAATTGAATCATATGTTGTGATGTACCAGAAGTGCACTGATCCAAAATTATTTATGCTATGGCATGATCGCCTTGAGCATCTATGATCAATAATGATGCGTCGAATTATTGAAAATTCACATGGGTATCCATTAAAGAACCATAAGATTCTTTTACCAAGTGATTATCCATGTACTGCATGTTCACAAGGAAAACTTATTATTAGACCATCACCCTTAAAAGTAATTGTTAAATCCTCAACCTTTTTACAAAGAATTCAAGAAGGCATTTGTGGTCCTATTCATCCTCCATGTGGCCCATTTCGTTATTTCATGGTCCTAATAGATGCGTCAACTAGATAGTCACATATTTGTTTACTCACTACTCAAAATATTATATTTGCTAGATTACTTGCTCAAATAATTAGATTATGAGCACAATTCCCATATTATCCATTTAAAACAATTTGTCTAGATAATGTTGGTGAGTTTACATCGCAATCATTTAATGATTATTGCATGTCCATTGGGATTAATGTTGAGTATTTTGTTGCACACACTCATACTCAGAATGGTTTAGCCGAATCTTTTATTAAAAGACTTCAGCTAATTACTCGACCTTTACTTATGAGGACAAAATTACATATTTTTACTTGGGGACATGCCATACTACATGCGGCATCTCTAATTCGCATTAGACCAACTGCATATCATAAGTACTCGCAATTACAGCTTGTACTTGGTCAAAAACCAAATATTAGTTATATAAGAATTTTTGGTTGTGCTGTTTATATTCCTATTTTACCCCATCAGTGCACTAAAATGGGTCCCCAACGTCGACTTGGGATTTATGTGAGTTTTGATTCTTCCTCTATTATTAGGTATTTGGAACCATTTACTAGTGATGTCTTTAAAACACGTTTTAATGATTGTCATTTTATGAGTCAGTTTTTCCATCATTAGGAAAAAAATCGCAGTCTGAAACTCAACTTGAAATCACTTGGAATGCTCCAATGCTATCGCATCTTGATCCACGTACTAATCAATGTAAACTAGAAGTTCAAAGAATTATTCATTTGCAAAGTATTGCAAATCAATTGTCAGATGCATTTACTGACACAAATAGAATAATAAAGTCTCATATACCAGTTGCTAATACTCCAACAAGAATTGATATTCCTAGATCGAGTGATATAGCAACAAATGAGTCTAAAGCACGCCAAAAGCGTGGAAGACCTGTCGGAGCCAAAGATAAAATTTTCCGAAAGAGGATAATTCAAGGTAGAGAAGTTAGTACTCCTAAAGAGGCGAAATTCCCCAAGCAGACAACCCTAGAAGTGGAACCTCTTGAAGAGAGAGTTCGAAATGATTTTTCTCCTGAAGAGGAATAGGTACCTGAAAATATTGAAATCTCAACACATTACATGAGTACAGGAGAAATTTGATATAGAAATAAAATAGTTGTCGACAACGTATTATCATTTAAAGTTTCTCTTAACATTACCAGAAGTAATGATGAAAATGAACCACAAACGTAGAACTGATTGGCCATTATGGAAGGAAGCAATTCAAGCAGAATTAAATGCTCTAACAAAACGTGAAGTATTTGGACCTGTAGCCCAAACCCTGAAGGGATACAACCAGTTGGATATACATGGATATTTGTACGAAAACGAAATGAGAAGTATGAGATTGTAAGGTACAAAGTACGATTGGTTGCACAAGGTTTCTCACAAAGACCCGGTATTGATTACGAGAAAACGTATTCACCTGTCATGGATGCAATTACATTTAGATTTTTAATTGGCTTGTTGGTTACAGAAAGTTTGGATATGCTTCTAATGGATGTAGTTACAGCATACTTATATGGATCTCTTGATACTGATATTTATATGAAAATTCTCAAAAGTTATCAAATGCCTTAAGCATGCAATTTAAAACCTAGAAGTATTTATTTGATAAGATTATTTTAGGTAATTTTTAATTCTTTTTATCTTTCTATAAATTTTTAAAATTTTATTAATTTTTCTTCGATAAGAAAAATTAAGAAGATAAGATTTTAATTAATAAAATAAAATACATAAAATAAATAAATAATATAAAATAAATCAATCGGTAAAAAAATCGTATCAAATAACTATTTTTAGTGTATATTTACTTTCGACGGTAAAATACCGTCTCAAATGACTTTTTTTTTGCGTTCAACTTTTGACGACAGTAGAAGTTATCTTAAAAGACTCAATTTTTTGCGTCGAATTTTTAGGTCGGCAAGTAAACTGTCGGAAATGATTTATTTTTGCTACCACCTTGTTATGACGGGAGAAAATCGTCTCAAATAAACCATTATTGACGACCAAATTCATTGCGACGGCAACAAAATCGACTCAAATAGTATTTTTTGCGACCACTTTTTAAGACGGTAAAAACCCGTCGCGAACGACCTATTTTTTGAGACGGTAAATTATAACAGTCGAAAAAGTCGTCTTAAAATACCAAATATTTGCATCCAATTGTTGCGTCGGCAGCTATACCGTCGCAAAAGATCAATTTTTTGCTACCACCTAGTTACGACAGGAACCAACCGTTTCAAATAACCATTATTTGCGACCAATTTCTTTGCGACGGCAACAAAATCGTCTCAAAATGTCATTTTTTGCGACCAAGTTTTACGACGGTAAAAAACCGTCATGAAAGACCCCTTTGTTGAGATGGTAAATTATACCCGTCGCAAAAGGTACTATTTGAGACGGCAATGGCTATCGACACAAAAAGTTTTGACGCAAAAAGAGCTTTTTCTTGTAGTGAATGATGTAGTAATTATCGTATGTATTCATGAATGCTCGGCTAGAATATTTTTCTTATTTATAGTTACGAATGTCCTGATGTGCCCGAAGGACGGGGCGTCACATTTTCTAAGGGATTCATGGCATGATAAGGATCTAGAGTTTTAGTATTTAAGAGTACAAATCATATATGTTAAGGAAATTGATCAACTCTTGACACACATGGTCCTAGGAGGTTTGAACTAAACATAGCCTGGAATTTGAGCTTTTCCACCTCTCTGCCTTGATTTTTGAAAGACCATAACTGATTCTAGAAAAATGCTATAAGTGTGTTCTTTATGTCCAAATCTAGATGTTGAAGTTAGTTTTCATAAAAAAAATTAGTTTAAACATGTTTGAATGAGTAGAACTCGAGATATTGCATTTCTATCAAAGTGTGTCAGTTTCAGATCAGTTAATATTGTAGACCTAAACACCCTAGCATAGAATGAGATTCGAGCTTTGGTCGAAACATAAAGGTTGTAGAAAACATGTATATCTAGCTACCCACAAAAAGGAGCCCAAAATATTGAGGTTTGATATGCCAAAAACACTTTGAAAGTCTCTGTTGTGGTTCAGCCATTAAAAGACGCTTCTGCCATACATTTTTTTGTATGACCAAAAACCCCTATTGTTAGTGACCTACTCCGAACGTGGCCTTCATGAATATTGTAGGTAACATAATGGACTTCATACCATCAAAATATTAGACCTAGATATCTCAGGAAAGCCCCTCAAACCCATTTCAAACTCTTTGTTAAAAACCAATTCTGCCAAGAGTTTAGTGGTTGACAGAACCCATTTTATAAAATGGCCTAAAACTCTAACTTGTTTCAAACAACTACTCTTAGCATTCTTGATAAGACTTGTAGGGGACATGTTAAACTAGAACATATCCAAAAATGGGCTTGCTTTGACTTGATTTAGTTCCCCAAAATCGGGACCAACAGATACACTTTTCTGACCAATTTTCTGTGTAAGTGCTAAACCATTTTCATTTGCGTCAAGTGTTTCACCTAGTTGCCTTAGGTTTCGGCTTTGGTTTTAAACATAAAAATTGTAGAGAATAATTTAATCTAAATCGTCACCAAAAATTGTGAGACCATGACCCATTTTCTTTTTCGGCGTTTACGGACGCCCGTTACGTGTTTTCTTTCGAGCATGTTTTAATTGCTTTTGATGCATGATTGGGCTTAGATATGCATGCGGGGTAGGTTCCCAGGGCCGTGGGCCACTGTGGCGCAATTTTCAAAAAATTAAAAAAAGATATTTTGGAGACCTATAAATATCTGGAGTTAGATATTTTTCAAAAGATATTTTTCAAAACTTAACTCCTAAGTTTTCTATCTTTTTCTCTACCTTCTCTCTAACTTCTCGGGGACCTGGGGCTCAGTTTTCAATGATTCAATAGTGGATCCTTGCTTTTGGCAACGTGGGCTACGCAATAATCCGGTCAGAATTTGATTCTGGCGAAGCTCGGTTTTACACGTGGATCTAGGCGTCGAGTTTTGAACTCACCGAGGTAGGATTCTAGATCTGTATGTTTTATAAGGGTGCTATGGGTAATCGAGTGTCTTTTTACCAGTTAGATTACAGTAGATCTGAGTTTGAATTAAGTTAGATTTTTGGGTTTAAAATCTATTTTTCGTCGATTTCGTGGATGAAATCGGGTATCGGGAGTTTCTTTTGAGGTCTTGATGTTAGGCTTAAGCGTGTGGAGGTTCATGGGTGTTGATTTGGAGTTTGGGGGCTTCGATTCAAGGTTTAAAGGGCTGAACCCGTAGCTTAAAAATGGTTTCTGGGTGAGTTCAGTCGACCGAACCTATGGGTTCAGTCGAATGGATCTTGGTTTTGGGGTTCGATCGACTGAACCTATGGGTTCGCCGACTGAACCGTGTGTGAGGTGTTTTGGTGGTTTCCAGTGTGTTGTTCAGTCGACTGGGGGTTGGGTTCGGTCGACTGAAGTGCTGAGGTGTGTTTTGGTGGTTTTGTGGTTGGGTTTTGGTTTTCGATTGGCGTCCTACGGTAATCAATTATCTAATTTATGGGAATTAGTCGATTTAAATACCTGTGAATTCTTTTTGGGGTTCGGTTGGTTGTGTCGTGGTTTCGGGAGTCGTGTGGTAACCTCATGTGTTCGTGTTGATGCCATCCTCCGGGATGATGAGTTGTTGAGATGAGAGTGTTTGTTATGTGTTGAGTGTTTAGACCATGGTTCCCTTCAGGAAAAAGTCTTGGGTTGTGAATCGTGAGGCTTTTGGGTTTTTAGTTGGTGTTCGGATTAGGCTTGGTGATTATATGTGGCTATGTGCTTTTATAACGGGCTTATGCATGTTATAACTGTAATTTATTCATGCATGGATTATGTAATGTGATTTACATGATTTTCGATAACATTATGTGTAATGTGGTATATGCTTTAAGAACCTGAGTTTTATAGGCATGTAGATGTGGAATTTGAGGAACAGACGCATGTAGTGCATGTTGCATGGGTGCAGGTTTATGTAAGTTGCGTGTGTAGCAGGTGACGTGGTTTGTGATGCGTAGTGATAGTATGTGATTTTGTGCAGTTAAATCCTCATTAGGTTATACGTAGTTGTATGGAATGAGATAGATGGTTATGTTAGCTCTAGCTGATGGTGATTACGTTAGGGTTACGACCCTTCGATTAAAGTTCGAAAAGATTACGTTAGGGTTACTACCCTACGGTTAAAGTCTGTAAAGAAGCGTTTGATAGGGCTATGGTCCCTCGGTGCAAGTCCGTAAAGAGGTATTCGTTAGGGCTACGGTCCCTCGGTGAAAGTATGTTAAGATGCATTGACGAGGGCTACGGTCCATCGGTAAAAGTCCGAAAAGATACATGGATTGCATGAATTGTATTATGGGACGGATATACCAGTTTTCAAATTATTTTAAGAGTCGCGTGTATCGCAATCTAAAAATCATTTAAAACTATTTTTCAAGGCTCCTGTGAGTGAGTCTAATGGTGATTTGTATCCTCGCTTTCCGTTGCATGCGAAAACTGTTTTAAAGGTTTGAAAGAGAGTCTAAAACTGCACTTCGATTTCCTAACATGTTTTGTTTATATTGCATGCTTGTCTAGTTTCTGTTGAATTTTGGCTCACGGTGTGGGATAAAATATTTTTAGGTACCGATCACGCGCGCTGATTTGGGGTTGCTGGTTGGGAGCGGAAGTGTTATAGTCTTCCTTTTTGTCTTTCTGTTACATGTATGCTTATAACATGTTTTTCGGGCATTGGAGCCGTGCAATGTTGCCCTTTGGCGTTTATATATAATGCATGTATGGTTTAAATTGAGAGTGTATTCTCGGGTTGGGTATCATGTTTGGTTGTTTATGGGTGTTTCACGTGGTCCGAAGTTTGGGGCGTGACAAAAATCATAATATAACACAAAGTCTAAGTTCCTCAAAATGCTACGGTACTTTAAAAATTAATGATTAGAATAGAGTAATAAATGGTTAGGGTAAATACTTAAGCAAGTGAAAGCTTGAGTGGGTGCGTAGTATCTCTTAGACCTAAAAAGAAAGTAACCATGGTACCTAAAACTAAATAAAACATTCAACGGTCAGAATCATTTTAGTTTCACATGCTATAGGCGAAGGATTCCGTGTTAACAATCGAGTCGTGTTTTGCTTGTTAGGCACGGAGGTTGTAGAACCCATGGGTCATGCTTAGCTTGCCAGGAGAGGCTTGGTTCATACGCATATAATACAAGGTGAGAGTGGTTAGCCATTATCTTGAACTTGAGTTTATGTAAATGATGCATGAAATTTATTTGAAGCGCATGTTTTGAACTATGACCAATTTTGATGATCGCACGAACCTGTTGTTTTCAAATGCCATGATGTTTTTAATTCAAGTGTGGTATCCACGATATTTTAATCAAGTATGATGATATTATAAAAGAAATTATTAATGTTGTGTTGTTGTTTCTAAAGTGCCAAGTTATAAGGGTTTTCGGCCCTTTATATCCCGTTATGAGGGAGGTTACCCAACTATGGGTTTTTTTTTCATTTGTCCCTATAGAGGAGGTTTCTAGTTAAGCGGGGAGTTTTTGCCTTTAAGGCTTTTGCGCTAAGCCCCAGGTTCTAGCACATACCACTTGTGTATGGTAGAAAGTGGCCCTCATTTCATCATGTTGCTATCCATGTATTGCGATTTGAGGTTACGGTATCGTCAAAACTGCCGGTCGTGAGGTTGATGACTACTTAGACACTGTTGGGGTTTGGGTCTAGTTTTGAGAAAGTGGTTATTCATTTTAAATTGTGGTAGCTGAGCCAGGAACATATTCTATTTTCCGTACTGAGAAGGTTCTGTATAAGCTATGATATTTTCATGTTCAAGCAAATGCATCATTTTTTATGTTTTTGTGAAAAATGTGGTGAACTATTTTTAGAAAGAGTTTTCTGTTATCCTTAACTAAGTAACTGTGTTTTTTGTTTATGATAATCCTAAGTGCGTTTTCCTGTAACCTTTGTGGTTATAGATAACAGGAATGGCTAGGAGTAGGTCCCCCAAAGGCGTCGTCGAGTAGTTTTGGATCTGGTGTTAGGAATCGTTTTGGTCTAGTTTTTCTTTTGTTTAGTTTATAGTTTTGGTAGAGCTTCATGTATAAGACCTGGAGGTTTTTGATGTTTTATAAGTAATGTATGCCCTTGGAATGGTGAATTCCTAGTGACTCATTTTTACCCCTCTTTTGACATGAAGGATTGTGATTGCTTAGAAGTTCTTATTTGGTCTCTTAATATTATTATCTCTTATCTTTCTCTTTAGCCGCCGGTCTGCGACGAGATCACATCCCTCTGTATGTCCAAGTGGTAGTTATGTTCATCGAGCCTTTTTAGTATAGTTATTGGGCCCAAGAAAAAAGGAAAAGTTTCATCTCTGTTCCACGCACATCGGACTTCCGGAAACATTTTGGTGTAGACTAGCGATCCAATTATGAAATATCGACGACATCCTTGAAGGCTACGATACACTTTTATATTAGTGTCCTGGTCCTCGTCAGATTCCAACGTCGGTGTCTCGTTCGAATCGAACTCGAAGCAGCTTTCTTCTTCCAAGTCTATCTCTTCCTCGGGGTCGTGGTCCCACTCATCGTCTATAGAATAGTCGTTGCTATAAGGAATAAACGGGGTGGCTCATATAAGATTTAAGGTGTTTAAAATATTTTTAAAAGAACTCTTGTTCTTATACTTCCTTTATTTCTCTTTAATAAAGGTGTGATACATAATAGTTACAAATAACAAGTATGTATTCATATTATTCATACAATAGAACCTAGGTTTACCCATTACCCAAGGCTACTAGTTAAAAATATTACATTTTAAACTAATTTTGAAATTCTTCGGTGGTTTCTCTCTTCTGCGTCGGGCAAAGTCTAGTGCTCCTCCTCCTTAGTCGGGAATGTCTCCTCGTACACTCCTTCTTCACCTGGGCATTAAATGCCATGAGCTACGCGCTCAGAGGAGCAACTATAACCCAACTAACATTTCCATAAAACACCAACACCCAACAATATACATACACGAGATACACAATGATATACACTTTTCAATGCAAGAGATCAACCTAACTCACTATATTCTCATTGTCCATACTACTAAAGTTCTCGTTCTCAATTATACTAATAGTTGCAAGGGTTCAACATAAAACCACTATGTTCTCGTTGTTTACACTATCACATTCTCGTTCTCAGCTATACACTAATAGTGTGAGACCTTGACCCGTTTTAATTTTTGCGATATTTTATGACGTGTTATTTACCGTTGTATATCGATGTTGTGCGTGCGAGCGCTTGGTTTCGGTTTTTAGTTTGGGTTTTCTCTTCCAGCGTTGATCGCTCGAGCGGTGGTCGTGCGCTCGAGCGGGCTGGTGGCCGAGGGTTGGGTCGGTGGGTGACCACTCGAGCGATGGTGGTGTGCTCGAGCGGTAGTGTGGCAGAGTGTTATGTCGATAAGGATCGGCTCGAGCGGTGGTGGATGGGCACGAACATCTATAAAGTTAACCTTGCCTTGGTTTTTGAAAACAAAATATCTTTTCCTCTATCTTTTCTCTCTTCAAGTTTTCTCTACCTTCTCTCTAGCTTTCGAGGGCCTGGGGCTTGAGTTTTGGCGATCGGGTAGCGGATCCGTGTTCTACGTGCCGAAGGTTTCGTGTTTATCCAGACGGAATCTTATTTTGACAAAGTTCGTTTTTTGAGATGTCGAATTTTTAACTCACCGAGGTAGGATCCTAGACTCTCGTGTCTTATAAGGGTGCTACGTGTAATCGTGTGTACTTTTACCATCTTAAAATGTTTGAAAAAGTGATTTATGTTTCGATAAATTGGGTTTTGGGTTTAAAACTACTTTTTAATCGATTTTGGTTAGATGGAATTTGGGTTTGAGGGTTCCTTTTGAGGTTTTGAGGTAGTCGAGGGCTCGGGTATGTCCGTGGTTTCTTTGTATGCATGTTTAATTGTTTTGAGGGGTCGTGTGGTGGCCTCGAGGGTTTGTTTGTGTTATGCGGTCATTCTCGGGTGACGTGGGTTAGTTGATCGTGGTGTTTAGAGATCATTGGGTGTGTGATGTGCTTCATGTTTTTATTCCCTTTGAAAAGGTGGGTTTTGAAAACGTCAGTGTTTGTGAAAATGTTTGTGAAGATCAGGTTTGAGGGTTTGAAATTGGACTTCGAGTTAGGTCACGTTTTGTAGATTGTTGATCGTCCGGGTGAGTGGTGGGACGTTCAGATGAGTAGACGTCGGGTCGGGTGGCATGTGAAGTCGTGGTGGGTTATGTGGCGCGTAGCGTCGTTATGTGAAATTTATACGTGGTTTCGTGCCTTTAGAATTCTGGTTCTCTGTATGCATGTTGTGGAATGGATATGTGGTTTGGCTATATTTAATCTTGGTTTTGTCTATGCATGAATGATATGGGTCGCGTGTGTAGCATGTGATATGGTGTGAGTACATGGTTGTGTACGTTAATTCATTGATGCATAGCGGGGGACGAAAATGTGGTCCGGGGGACAAAAATGTGGTCCGATAGATGGAAAAGGTGTATCCATGGACCAAAAAGTGGTTCGATAATACATGTGTGTGTGAGTATCTGAAGGATGGAAAGGTGGTCCTGACGATGCGCGGGTGTGTGTAAACCTGAAGTGCATGTGTTGCATGTTATGCATGAGTTGCGCGAGTTGAGTAGGTCTCCTATGTGGTACGTGACATGTTATATGAATTTTTGTCGGTTTGATAGAACTATTGTTAGGGCTTGAGAGTCAGTTTAGAAATGTATTCTTGGGCTGCATACATATACCTATTTTCTTTTCTGGCTCGTGTGAGTCGATGTTTATAGTTGTGTTATATGAGAGGCTCATGGGAGTCGAGGCTCGTTAGAGTTGATCTTTGCCAGTGTGGCATTGTACTATATATATATATATATCAAAGTATTCTCTAAGCTCAGATGAGTCGTGATATAAAACTGTTTTTATGAAACCGTTTTCTTTAAGGCTCTTGGGAATCCTCGTATAAAATCGTTTTCATCTGAGACTCGTATGAGTTCATATCTAAAACCTTTTTCTTCTAGCTTGTGGAAGAGTCGGTGCATTCATATGTGGGGCTTGTGATAGCTGGTGTTTTCATGGATTGCATGTAATATATTGTGGGATGGATAAGACCAAATTGCAAATTATTTTCAAGATTCGTGTGAGTCGTGATATAAAAGCCATTTAAAAATCGTTTCTAAGGCTCTTGTGAGTCAAAAATGGTTCTTATCCTCGCTTTCCCGTTTGCATGTGAAAATTGTTTTAAAGGCTTGAAAGAGAGTCAAAAGCTGCACATTATTTTCCAAGCATGTTTTGCTTATATTTTTATGTGTTGTCTAGTTTTTGCTGAACTTTGGCTAACGGGTGGGATTTTGATTTTCTTCAGGTACCGATTGTTTGGGTTGGTCCGAGGTTGCCAGTTGAGGCGGAAGAGTTATAGTCTTCTTTTTTTGTTCTTTTAAATCATGTATGTATATAACATGTTTCTCAGCGCTGAAGCCGTGTTTTGTATGTCGTTTGGCGGTTATAATAAATGCATGTATGCCTTTTTTGTGAAAGTACATATCGGGTTTGGTGTTTTATATGGTTGTTTATAGGTGTTTCATGTGACCCGGGGTTTGGGGCATTACAAATAGTTTCAAAGGTTCAACCTAAAATATCTATGTTCTCATTGTTTCTAATATCTAAAGTTCACGTTTTTAAAGAATAGTTTCTCCCTCGGTTCTCACCCGAGAACCCAAACACGAAGGTTACACAATGCCGCGTTGACTCTAACATGCCTCATCACCACAGTACCATACGTTCCCATACACTATGTTCCCATACACCTTGCCCTCCGCACATCATCCTATTCATTTAGTAAACTCATACTATATACACTCGTACACAGCTAAGGAAGTAAACTCATATTGGGCCTATACCCATGATGTGCAGCTCACCTATAGTAAACTCATACTATAGTAAATTCGTACTTGTACACTCGTACACGGCTAACATCCAGTAAACTCAGACTTAGATCAAGACAAGGCACAACTCATAACATAGCACATCTCATGACGTTATAGACCCTTCCTCATCTCCATATCACAATACATACCCTCCCTATGTCAAAACCCCAAGTTTGTTTTGAAGAATAAAATCCATTCATTGTTCATCGCTTGACTCCCTATACGTGTACTAGGTCTGCTACTCATACTTCCTTCACAATATGTCTAATTTCTTCTAAACCTACTTTAAGTACAATAATAACATCCACATGTCTCATTCATGGAAGGATATAAACATAAAAAAACATTCACATACTTTAGCATCACTAATCATCTACTCTATAATTTCAGCAACATGGGTTCGGCTTCTAAAATTCATTTACTATACTTGGAGACATTTGTTTACCATGAGATTTGATAGGATAATAGATATATATGTTAGGAACATTTCATATGTAGAAAACTAAGCCAGAATATGTCTCTGAATAGGGGAAAATTGTCGTTGAAGATATGAGATCCAAAAACGACATTGTTTAGTAAAATTGAGTTTTAGGAAGAACTGTCTGGTCAAATCACTCCAAATAAATTTTATATGAAAGATAACTCAAATATCTAACTCTAGATATAAAGCTTTACCTTAGGGGAGTTTTTTGAAATTTTCTAAAAATCATCATATTGGACTGTGTTTCTGCTCGTTTGGTGTTAAAACGTAAAAATTATGTTTTGGGTACTTAGACTTCATTTTGGATTCTACCAAAAATCACATAAGCTAAATATAACCTCATGAAGCTCCAGTAAAAATAGGTTTTGAAGAAGATACTATTTGGTTCACCAAAAAATTCGGGTAAGTGGAAGAAAAGGGCTCTTTCCTAGTTTTTCTTCGGTAGACTTGTTCCTACTCTTGTTTAACTTATTTTTTAGGTCTATATATGTTATTTAAAATCTAAAACCAGTATATTCCAGAGGTTAAAATATTCACATATCACTCTTAATCAACTCATAGAATAAAAGTAAAACACAATGCGTCATTCCGTGCACAACAACAACGCTATCTTCTATTCGATTCTTTTTAAACTTTCTTGTTTCAATTCTTGTTTATGGCTACTTAGATCATATTATTTGTTGTAGAGAGGGGTTAGAATAGAAGGTTAAAGTGAGTTGTAGGAGTTCCTACTTAGAAATCTTGATCAGATGAAGATAGGACTTAAGCTTTAGCTTCAAACCTTCTTTCTCCTTTTTCTTCCTTCTTCTTCTTCTTTCTTGGAGACACTCTCTCTCTAGAACTCTCCCTCTTGGAAAAGAATTATAGGGGAAAAAGGGTGGATTTTGGTCTCCTATTTATAGATTTGAGGAAGGACGTGAGGTGTAATTACTTGAGGTTTTTCTGGTAATTAATTAGAATAGGTTTAGGGACTTTTTAATAATTATAGGCTAGTAGAGAGGTGTGTTGTCAAGTGTTGAATGATGAAGAGTTGTGAAGATTTTGGCTGGATAAAATTCTTTCAGTTAAAATTTAGTAGAAAAGTGTTCAAGATACCTAGGAAGATATTTTGACACAAAAGATGACTACTGAATAAGACTTGCTTAATTTTTTAGAGTTTAGATTTTATTTTAGAATTGATTTTGTAGAATATAAAAATATTAAAACTATTCGATACTGCTCCATTTATACTGCAATTATACTGAAAAAATTCAAATGCAGGATAATTTTGCATTTTCTCAATGCAAATCTACCAAAAATACAAAAAGTCAACTTTTTGTACTTTTTGGGCACAACTCCCTGGGGGAGCCGGCCACTTGGGGGTTTCCCACCCTTTTTAAAAAAAATTGATTTTGTAATTAATAATTCTTAAATTTTAAAATTTTGGGCCAAAGGAATTAAATTTGGGGTTTTCTTTTATTATTGAGTTCAGCTTAACCCATGGGCTTTGTTGAAGTTTGGGACCTCATTGGAGTTTTTGTCCTTAAGACCTGTTGGGCCTAGGGTTGGACTTCTATTGGTTATTTTTTTGGGCCTTGGATGACTTCTTGGGCTAATACCGGATTAGTCTTGGGCTTACCCTAAGTTATAGGTTCAATCTTCAATAAATCAAATCGTTCTATCTTGAGTTAGGGTTTTCGGTGTACGCGTGACCTTGAGAATTACTGTTAGGGCTTTATAATTTTCGATTTACGTTGAGAATCCACTATTAGGGTTCTAATCATGTGTTTGAAATTACAGGCCTTTACATATCACCCTATAAAATTACATGGTAAACAAATGTCTCAAAATAATATAAATGAATTTTACAAACCGAACCCAAATTGCTAAAATTTTAGAGTAGATGATTAGTGATGCTTAAGTATGTGAATGCCTGTTTTATGTTTATATCTTGCCATGAATGAGACGAGACTTGTTGATGTTATTATTGTACTCAAAGCATGTTTAGAAGTAGTTAGATATCTTGTGATGGAAGTATGAGTAGCGGACCTAGTACACATATTGGGAGCGGAACGATGAACAACGAATGAACTTCATTCTTTAAAACAAACTTAGGATTTTGACATGGAGAGGGTTGTGTGTTGAGATATGGAGATGAGGAAGGGTCCATTGACGTTTTGAGCCGTGCCTTCTCTTGATCCAAGTATGAGTTTACTAATCGGTGAACCGCACATCATGGCTATTAGCCAAGTATGAGTTTATTGAACCTTAGTCGAGTACGGATGTACAAGTATGGGTGTAGTAATCAGAAAGGATGATGTGCGGGTGGCAAGGCATACAGGAATGTATGGTACCATGGTGGTGAGGCCCGTTAGAGTTAACGCGACATTGAGTAACCTTCGGGTCTGGGTTCTCGGGTGAGAACTGAGGAAAAAACTATTCTTGAGAACATGAACTATGGTATTGTGAACAACGAGAATATAGAGGTTTTAGGTTGAACCTTTGAGACTATTAGTGTAGACTTGAGAACAAGAATGTGATAGTGTGAACAATGATAACATAGTGATTTTAGGTCGAACCCTTTCAACTATTAGTGTATAGTTGAGAACGAGAATTCTGGTAGTATGGACAACGAGAACGTAGTGAGTTAGGTTGATCCATTGCATTGAAAAGTATATATCTTTGTGTATCTCGTGTATGTATATTGTTGGATATTAGTGTTTTTATTGGTAGATTAGTTTGGTTATAATTGTTCCTCTAAGCGTGTAACTCACCGCATTGAAATGCCATGTGAAGAAGAAGTGTACAAGGAGGCAATCCCAACCGAGAAGGAAGAGCACTAGACTGTACCTAACGCAGGGAAATAAACCATCGGAGAATTTCTGAATTAGTTAGAAATATAATATTTTAATTCCGCGACTCTGATGCACTTTTTGTAATATTGAAAATTCTCTTTTGATATATTAAAGTCTTACTGATTTTGACTGATTCTTTTAAGTCAAGTTAATTATTTATAAGTGAAATTAATAGTTTATGTTTAACAAAAAATATATATATGCTATTTTCACAAGTAAATAAAGAAAAAGTCTTCTAAATGATGTGTCCGAAAAGTGGGCCGTCACAAAAAAATATTTTTTTAAAACTAAAAATATAAAAAATATAGATTTTTTTAAGACTAAGAAATAAAAAAATATAAAAAATATAGATTTTTTTAAGACTAAGAAAAAAAATTAAAAACAATAAAAAATAGATTTTTTAAAAAAGGAAAACAAAAATGAAAAAAAAAATAGAAAATGGATATTTAAAATATAAAATAAAAATATTAGTTTTTAAAACTAAAACATATAAAAAAAGATTTTAAAACTAAAATATAAAAAAAAGTTTTTTTTAAAAAAACTAAGAAATATAAAAAATATGGATACCTAGTCCACTATGGCTTGAAAAAGAGGGATGCCTAGTCCTCTAGGGTTTGGAGAAGAGGGATGCCTAGTCCTCTAGGGCTTTAGAAAAATGGATGCCTAGTTCTCTAAGGCTTGAAAAAAAAGGATGCCTAGTCTTCCAGTGCTTGGAAAAGTCTAAGGATTATCTCACGAACTTAGGACCTAGATAACGTTTTGCAAATAACTAGGGTTTGTAGAAGAGAGAAAGAGGACTTGGTATGAGTGACGACCCTTGTAGCTTCCTTCTTCTTTTCTTTTCTCTTTTGTACATAGAGGCTTGCGTGCCTATTTCTTTACTTAGGCCTTGCCCGCTGATATACTTGATGCACTGCACATGTATACATTACTATTTTTTTGGGATAGACTTTCGTAACCACTCGGTAGCAACCTTAGGGTCCAGCTCCCCAGAGAAAGTTGGAGGATCCAACCGTCAAAATTCCCTCATCGCTATAGAGGCCTTTAGCTCAGGAGCCCTCACTCCAACCCTAGTTGCCTCGGCCATTGCTCTCATCATGGCAAGCATCTCCTGCACAGCATCAACACCACCCACTTGTTCATGCGGGAAATGAACGTCCCCTTCTTTCGAAATCTAGGCATACGCATGGCCTCGGCCACGGCCTCGGCCCCTACCACGTCTCAGCATCATTACTCTATGAATAAGAAAGAACAAGGAGAGGTATCAACACAAGCTCACGAGAACTCATCTCTCACTGATAATATCGCTCTTTAACAAGGCATCACATCACACGAATCGTCATATCAATGCACCTGATGTAACACATAACGAGGAGGACTAATCGAAATGACACGTCAGTCCGGCTAACTCATTTAGATTTCTGGTTAGAACGGACGTCAGCCAACACCTTTCTAACTCGAATCCCAAATCAGTCGACCAGTTGCCCAAGGGCCAAATATTTCATCCTAAAAGTCCAACCTCTATACCCAAACACCACATAGCATGCAAATATCAAGTTATACTTAAGATGCTTCATACTAGCACACCAAGTCATGAATGTCACACATCAATGCAAACTCTCACGCAATGGATCAATCACCCCCACGGTTTAAAGGTATTTGAACCTACAGTGTTGATACCAATCTATAATGCCCCGATTTCGAAATAATAAAAATCGAGAAAGGACATGAGATTTTCCCAATAAAAGTGATCATTTCTTTTGAGACATAAGCCCTGAAAATGGTCATTTTATAATTCAAAGGATAGTTTAAACATATTTAGGAAAAACTCTGTTCAAAAAGATTTTTCAAAAAACAATCACCCAGCGGAGTCCGCTCTAGTGGGCCATCCACCGCTCGAGCAGTGAGGTACTCGAGAGCATCCTGGCCAAAAACCTGCAAATTTTCTAAAAAAACCTAGAAAACTTTTGATTATCATAAGTGTCAAGCATGCTTTTTAAGAGGCTCAAATATAAGTTAAAACATGCATTTGGATGTAAATAACACCGTCTAACCCCAAAAACTTGGAATTTTAACATTCAAAACCATAGAGTATCGTCCAAAAATCAAGGAATTCGATCCAAGAAACAAACCCAATGTCCTCACATGCATGCAAATATATGAACAGGACCTTAGGATCTTACAACGGGTTTCTCCAACCCAAAGAACAGTTATCCAAAAAATAAAAAAGAATTACATTTACAAATCTTCTTTTCTCAAAAGGTGATACAACAAGGATGTAATCCTATCCACTACTCAAAACCTTCTTCCCGCTATCACTTAAAATGCTGTTAAACAATATGAGCCAATGGTCGTAGAAAAAAGACTAATAATAAACATATGTATGACATGTGAAGATGGTTATGTGGGATGCACATGTAAGTTTAACTGAAAAACACATTATTTGTCTCAAATCAAAGTCCCAATACATAACTAAGTTTTTCGTGTAAAAAGATTATCATTCTATACTTCAAAGTGTCGGTGAAATTAGCCATTCTACTCAATCATCTTACCATTCTCAAACTATTGAACACATTTCCACCTCTCATCATTTTATCCAGTTAAGGTTTTATCAACCCAAATTATCCATCAATTCATTTCAGTACCAAGGCCGGACGGTGCCTACAGACCCAAGCATATTTATCACCACCGATCCACGCGAGGTCCGAGGAATAAATATCCATTATATAGCCCGACACGGTGAGCACACATTTTCGATTTTCCTCATAAACATCGATGAGTGGGCCACTCAAGAGCACACTTTTACGGGGATTAACTCGAAGGAAGGCCTACCTTACATTGCGCAAGTTTTCGATCTTTTACCGAGGAGCAACTCATGCCCAAACTTAATTGTTCCATTCTATCACACGGTACTTTAATTATTTCTTACAATTTTCGGCTTTTACATTAAAAATCCCAAAATTTCATACTCGACACAAGCATGTGCTACACAATTCATGAGATATAAGTACAATAGGTTATCCCAATCCTCAATTTACCCAATAATCACATCAATTTCAACATATGGATCCCTCAACCCCAAAATTCTCGTGGTTTAAACTCAATTTAAAACCCAAACTCAACATTTTTCAAATTCAACCGCATGCAACAACAACTCAAAGATAGAATCTAGTTAAATCGTCTTGAGATCTAAGATTTAGCCTCCAATAACAACAAACCCAAACCTAGGATTTCAAAAACACAATTTTCATGCTTTTATGTTCATAGAACCGAAATTACAACACATATCACATATATATTCAAAGAAAGTTTTGAATGCTACCTTAGGGACGCTAGATCCACAAGAAAAAGCCTCAAGTGAGCTCCAACCATGGGAATCTCCACCCACGAGGTGAGAAAAGCTTCAAACGTCAAGATCGAACCTCTAACGGATAAGCAACCGAGGTGGAAGAGTGAGATCTCACCAAGGGAAGCTCTAAACAACACCCAAAAGCAAACCCTAACCTTCACCTTTGCTCTAGAGAGAGAGACATGAAAAGAATGAGGAAAAAATAAGCCCCATGCGGCTTTTAAAAAGTATTCTCCGCGACAGTCCGCTCGAGCGGACCCCCACTGCTCGAGCGGTCCCCTCCTCCAAAACCTCTCGACTACTTGTTCGCTCGAGCGATCTCCCCACCGCTCGAGCAGTCAGTGTTGGGAGACAAACCAAACAAAAGCTGGCAGAACCGAGCCAAATCGCAAATCGAACACCTCACCGCAATGTTCCCATGTATTACCTAACACTTAACCATCGTTAGCAACATATATACTCATGCAAGATCCACACATTTCGTCATTCCCACCAAACCCAACATGTATGTTTATCATGAATACAAGAAACTGATAAGGGATCGAGTCCTTACAAATCGATACACCGTTAGATATGGATCAAATGAAATGCTAACTTGGGTGTTTTGAACCTTTCTATTTGAATATGTGAATTATGAGAATATATGAGATGGTTGAGATTAGAAACGTAATGGTGTGGGGTTTGGCGAGAGGAACTAGGTTGACGGTTAGACTCGTATTGGGTGTTAATAAAAATGATATAATTAAAGTACCGTGTAATCGAATTGGATGTTTAAGTTTGGGCTCGAGTAGCTTCTCGGTGAAAGATCAAAAACTTGCGCAATGTAAGGTAGGTCATTCCTTCAGGTTAATTCCCATAAAAGCGTGCTCTTGGGCTTCCCAGCCATCAATGTTTCCAAGTCAAATCAAAAATGTGTACTCTCCGTGTCGGGCTATAGAATGGGTATTTATCCATTAGGCATCGCGTGGCCTAGTACTGATAAATACGCCTGGGTCTATAGGCGCCGTTCAACTTTGGTACATAATTAAATCAATAAATGAATTGCGTTGGCAAGCCATAATCGGATGAAATGAATAAACTATGCAGTATGGAAAAACTTTGGGTTAGTTGGGAAATGGTGGAGTGACAGGTTATAATGGTTATCTCCACTATGATCACTGAATAGTGAACTGTCAATGTTATGTGATTGGAATTTGATTTGGGATAAACGGAATTGGTTTTTGGAGACAATTATATGTTGTATCCTGCATAACCATCCTCACTTGTCATACATATGTTCATTGTTAATCTTTTTCTTATGAGCCTCGGCTCATGTTGTTTAACAACATTTTCAGGTGATAGCGGAAAGAAAGTATTAGAGTAAGGTAGATGGTCGCGGGACCCTTTTTGAGTAGCTTGATAGAATTACATATTCACTCATAGCACCATTTGAGAAATAAAATTGTAAATGTAATTCTCGTTTTGAATATTTAGATGAATGTATTTTGGGCTTGGAGTAAACCGTGTTGTAAGGCTCTAAGGCCATATATTCATGATTTGTATGCAAGTAAGGGCATTGGGCGTGTTTTGGTGGATTGAATCCCTTGGTTTTGAATGAAATGTCATGATCTTGAGAGTTTGATTCCGATTTTTGGGTTCAAAGGGGTTGTTTCATTGACAAATGTTTTACTTCTCAATTTTGCCTATCTAAAACTATGTTTAAAGGATGAGAAAAATGGGTGACTTTTCAACACTTAGAAAATTTTTTAATATTTTGGGCAGTATACTCTTGAGTACCTCACCGCTCAAGCAGTGAGGAGCCCGCTCGAGCGGGCTCTGCTAGGTGGCGTTTTATTGAATTTTGTTTTAAAATGGGGTTTTTGCTAAATATCTTCAGGATATCCTTTGGAGTATAAATGAGCCATTTTTGCGAATTGCTTACTAAAAGAATCAACTCTTTTTATCTGTATCGTTGACGAGAAAATTGAAAGTTAGGCTTCTTCTTATAAAGTACTTTTATTCATAACTTCTTTTGGGTTGAATTTCTTAAATAAGATTCTTTTCTTCATTAAATCGTTCGAATTTATATTACTACGAAATTAGTGCATTACAAACAATATCATAATAGTGATAATAACATGATCGTCAATAATCAATGAGAACTAAAATCATAAAAGCTATAAAGTGCCACAGTAATATCTTAGGGCATCTTTGGTCCAATTGGCACCAATATCAAATTTAGAGTCACCTTGGGATGGCACCTGGATCTTTTCTCTAAGACGATCCAGTTTAAGTGTAACGCCCCCTAACTCGGGGTCTCGCTCACAGGATAATAGAACATACATGCATCAAATATAAAAGCCAACAGTGTGAGACCCGGACCCGTCTCGTTTTGAGACTTATATATGTTTGGCTTGTTTTTGCATATATATTTCTACGATGTATGATTTATGCATTTTGATGCATGTTTACGTTTAAATAAGCATGCGGGGTTGGTTCCCGGGGTTGTAGGGAGTTTCTATGCAAATTTTAAAAATAAAAAAAGAAGATATTTCTGGGATATTTTGCTATAAATATCTTTCCTTAGATATTTATTTCAAAATATCTTTTCCTTCCTCTCTCTAGCTTTGAGACTCACCAAACGCTCTGCCTTCTCTCTAACTTCTCGGGGTCCCGAGGCTTGGTTTTTGGTAAACCAACAGCTGATTCTTAGTATCGGCATCGAGGGCTACACATCCATATGGACAGAATTTCATTTCGATGAAGCTCAGTTTTACACGTAGATCGAGATATCAAGTTTTTAACTCACCGAGGTAGGATCCTAGACTGTATAACTATTAGAGGGTACTACGTGTAATCCTACATCTTTCTATAGTTTAAAAACGCGTGAAAAATAATTTATGTTCCAAATTCGATTTTGGGTTAAAATCATTTTTCGGCGTTTTAGTTGGACGAAAACAGTGTTGAAGGTTAAGTTGAGGCCTTTGGTGATAGGCTTGGGTGTATGTGAATTCGAGGGTGTTTGATGGAAGCTTCGAGGCTTTGTTTTCGGTTTGATTGGGCTGATCCGTAGCTCAAAAACAAAAGCTAAGGAAGTTCAGGGGGGTCAGTCGACTGAAATTGCTTCTGTTTTGAAACTATTTTTCCAGTGAGTTTTTCAGTCGACTAGGGGCTTGGACCAGTCGACTGGGGTCGTATCCGCCGTCGTCTTCTGCCTCTTCACCTCCCGTGGCTTCAACGGGACGGCCGGATCAGAGGGCGCTTTGTCATAGATGTCAGTGACCAGGACATCGTGCGGCATAGTGCCGGAGTCCAGCGCCTGTTCAGGCACAGTCGTAGTCGCAGGCTTAGGGAAGAGGGCCAGTGGTATGTTATGAGTGTGGCCAGTCTGGACACATCCGCAGGGATGGCCCCAGAGGAGGGGGTATGCGGAGCACAGCTGGAGCATCGGTTACACCATCCGTCCAGGGACGACAGCCATCCAGATTGGCAGAAGGGGGCACTTCAGTGCAGTCAGGTAGACAGTCTACGGTTCAGGGCCACAGCGGATAGGCCAGAGCTTATGTTCTAGCCGATCCCCATTCATCTAAAGCACCGATCGTGCCCGATGCTGCTGCTACCACCTCCATGATCTGAGGCACTCTTCTAGTTTATAGATCATGGGCTAGTGTTCTCGTCGACACGGGAGCATCACATTCATTTATATCATCTGCTTTTGCATCTGCTTTGGGGCTAAAAATAGACTTGTTGGGTAGTGCTTTGAGTGTGGAGACCCCAGTCAGTGGGAGTGTAACGGTGAGTTTTGTGTGTAGATCCTGTGTGTTGGAGGTCGCCGGTCATTGTTTAGAGTTCAACTTTATCATTCTAGATATGACCACGTTTGATGTCATCCTAGGGATGGATTGGCTAACCACCTATCGTGCCTTTATCGATTGCGATCGACGAAGGGTAACGATCATTACACCGGCAGGAGATGGTTTTTGTTTCGTGGGCGACCGGGGTGAGGGTTTGGTATCTTTGCCCGGTGTCGTGCGGAACCAGGGCAACGGTTTCTTTTTTGCAGCTCTCATGTTGGATGATGAGGTTGGGGTTCAAGGAGAGTTGCCTCCGGTGGTCTGTGACTATTCTGATGTTTTCCCAGACGATCTGCTTGATTTGCCACCGAGCCGTGAGGTAGAGTTCTCTATTGAGTTGATTCTAGGGGCTACTCCCATATCTATGCCATCTTATCGGTTTGCACCCGCTAAGCTGCATGAGCTCAAGGTACAGCTTCAGGAGTTATTAGATAGGTGGTTCATACGCTCGAGTACTTCATCGTGGGGAGCTCCTGCTCTTTTCTATAAGAAGAAGGATGGATCTGTACGATTGTGTATCGACTACCAGAAGTTGAATCAGATAACAGTGAAGAATAAGTATCCCATGCTGAGGATAGATGATTTATTTGATCAGTTAAAGGGGTCGAGCTTCTTTTTGAAGATAGATTTGAGATCAGGATACCATAAGTTGCGGATTAGGGACGAGGACATAGCGAAGACTTCTTTTCGAACTCATTATGGTCACTATGAGTTTTTGGTCATGCCGTTCGGTCTGACGAACGCACCAGCAACATTTATGGGTTTGATGAACTGCATGTTTCGTTCATACTTGGACAGCTTTGTGGTTGTGTTTGTGGATGATATTCTCATCTACTCACCTACTTTGAGAGAACACCGCTTGTACGCCAAGTTTGAGAAGTGCGAGTTTTGGATGTCTGAGGTGAGGTTTCTTGGACACGTAGGGTCGACAGACGGAGTAGCAGTGGATTCATCGAAGACAGATGCTGTGGCAGGTTATGAGAGACCAAAGAGCGTCTTCGAGATTCGTAGTTTTTTGGGCTTAGCAGGGTATTATCGACGGTTTGTGGAAGACTTTACGAGACTTGTTGCACTTATGACGCGGAAGGGAGTGGTGTTTGTTTAAAGTGAGTTCTGTGAGTCGGCATTCTAGGAGTTGACGATGAGGTTGACTAGCACACTAGTGTTGATTATTCCCGAGTGAAGCTTGGGATATGCAGTGTATTGTGATGCATCACATGACGGTTTGGGGTGTGTCTTGATGCAAGAAGGGAATGTTATAGCCTATGGATCTCAGTAGCTGAAGATCCATGAGAAGAACTACCCGACACACGATCTGGAGTTGGTAACCGTGGTCTTTGCCTTGAAGACATGGCTTCATTATCTGTATGGTGAGCACTTCGAGGTTTTCTCCAATCACAAGAGTTTAAAATACTTGTTTTTGTAGAAGGACCTGAACTTGCACCAACGACGATGGATGGAGTTGTGGGAGGATTATGATTTTGATTTGCAGTATCACCTTGGGAAGGCCAACATTGTAGCTGACGCTCTCTACAGGAGATCTCATGGCTCATTAGCTTCTGTAGCTATACGAGAATGGGACATGCTTGGAGAGGTTGAGGAGTTTGATCTCTGTCTTGGGAATATAGCGACGGAGGCCACCTTATTTTTAGTAGTTTCACGACCAGCATTAATTGCACGAGTGTTAGAGGTCCAGCAGACGGATCAAGAAGCTCAGATGATACGAGATCGTGTTGCTAGTGGGGAGGGTACAACGGAATGGGTTGTGGGTTCAGACCAAAGTCTGAGATTGGCCGGGAGGTTGTTTGTGCCAGAGTTATGCCGAGCTGATCTACTACACGAGTGTCATCATTTTCGCCTTGTAGTGCATCCTGGAGGCACGAAGATGTACCACGACTTATGTCGTCAGTTCTATTGGACAGGGATGAAGAAGGATGTGCTTCAGTTTGTTTCTCGGTGCCTTACCTATCAGTAGGTAAAGACGGAGCACTAGAAACCGGGAGGATTGTTACAGCCATTACCGGTATCTGAATGGAAGTGGGAGAATGTCACGATGGACTTTGTGTCAGGACTTCCTCGCTCACCTAAGGGAGACGACGCCATTTGGGTTGTGGTTGATAGGTTGACAAAGTCTGCACACTTTTTCCCCATCCGTGTGAAGGATTCGGTGGACCGACTGAGTATACTGTACGTCAGAGAGATAGTCAGGTTGCACGGAGTACTAGTGTCTATAGTTTTTGACAGAGACCCGCGCTTCACATCGCACTTTTGGCAGAGTCTTCAGGAGGCTTTGGCGACGAACTTGATGTTCAGTACTGCTTTTCACCCCCAGACGGATGGTCAGTCTGAGCTGACCATACAGATTCCAGAGGATATGCTGAGGGCTTGTGTTCTTGACTTTAGAGGTTCATGGGAGGATCATCTACCATTAGCAGAGTTTGCATACAAAAATAGCTATTAGTCCAGTATTGAGATGGTACCGTATGAGGCTTTGTATGGTAGACCGTGTAGGTCACAAGTGTGCTGGACAGATGTGGGGGAGACCACAGTTTTGGGTCCCAACTTGGTGCGGGAGACGACAGAGAAGATCGTAGTGATTCGCTAGCGTCTTCAGATAGCTCAGAGCCGCCAGAAGAGTTATGCAGATTAGAGGAGATGACCTTTGGAGTTTGCAGTGGGGGATCACGTATTCCTGAAGGTCTCACCTCGTAGAGGTTTGATGAGATTCGGTCGTAGCGGTAAGCTATTACCTTGTTTCATTGGACCCTTTGAGATCCTTGACTGGATTGGAAAGGTTTCTTACCGTTTGGCCTTACCACCTCAGCATCTGTGCACAACGTGTTTCACGTGTCTATGCTTCGGAGGTATAAGCCTGATCCTTCACATGTGATAGATTGAGCTGAGCTGCGAGTTGATGCAGATTCTTGATACAAAGGAGCAAGTGTATGATTTATGCATTTTGATGCATGTTTACGTTTAAATAAGCATGCGGGGTTGGTTCCCAGGGTTGTAGGGAGTTGCTATGCAAATTTGAAAAATAAAAAAAGAAGAAGATATTTTTGAGATATTTTGCCTATAAATATCTTCGCTTAGATATTTATTTTAAAATATCTTTCCCTTTCTTTCTCTAGCTTTGAGACTCACCAAACGCTCTGCCTTCTCTCTAACTTCTCGAGGTCTCGGAGCTTAGTTTTTGGCAAACCAACTGCTGATCCTTAGTATCGGCATCGAGGGTTACACATCCATCCGAATAGAATTTCATTTTGGTGAAACTCAGTTTTACATGCAGATCGAGACGTCGAGTTTTTAACTCACCGAGGAAGGATCCTAGACTGTATAACTGTTAGAGGGTACTACATGTAATCCTATGTGTTTTTACCATTTAAAAACACATGAAAAGTGATTTATGTTACAAATCCGATTTTGGGTTAAAACTATTTTTTGGCATTTTGGTTGGACGAAAACGGTGTTGGAGGTTATGTTGAGGCCTTCAGTGATAGGCTTGGGTGTGTGTGAATTCGAGGGTGTTTGATGGAAGCTTCGAGGCTTCATTTTGGGTTTCATTGGGCTGATCCGTAGCTCAAAAACAAAATTTGGGGAAGTTCAGTCGACTGGATCATGCTTTTGGGAGTTCAGTATACTGGACTAGGGGAGTCAGTCGACTGAAATTGCTTCTGTTTTGAAATTCTTTTTTCAGGGAGTTTTTCAGTCGATTGGGGGCTTGGGCCAGTCAACTTGGGTCCTGTGTAGGGGCTTTGGGGTTGTTTCAAATGGTTTTGGTTTCCCTTGGGTGGTTTTAAAGCGATGGATTTGAGATATCTCGCTTTCGGATGTTGGTTTTTAAGGAGTGTAGTTTGAAATGCAATTTTTACGAAAAACTTTGGAAAAACGTGTTTGTCGAAGGTTTGGAGATACCCCTTGGGGTTGAGTCTCAACTTCTAAAACGTTTTGCAAGAAAATATGATTTTTACATGTGTTGTATATCTGTTTTGCGAGTTGGTTTTGAAATATTTTTCATAGATGTACCGTGGCAGTGGGTATTGTTGAGTTGGGCTTCCATTGCTCCTCGATGTAAGTCCGAAAATGTGTGCAGCGAAGGTGCTCTGTATCTTCGGGTTAGTCCCCGTAAATTGAGTGTGGGTGCTCTGTACCCTCAGGCTCAGGTCCTGTAAATTGAGTGGTTCGGTTGCCTCCGTTAATGGCGTCGTTGTCGTGACTCCGTATAGAACTTGTGATTACTAAGCTTGTGGGTTCGGGTTAATGGACGAGAGTCTATAGTTGCTACCTTTGTTTGTGCGGCAGAGTCGGTACATAGGATTACATTTTATTGTGTCTCTTCGGCTGTGTATTCTCGGGTGGAGAATGCTGTGTTTTGCTATTTTCCCTTAATTGTGGCATGATATTTGTCAGGATTATATGCATAGTTTCAAGGATGGAAATTGTGGTTTTCAGATGGAAAAGTTGTGGTTTTTGTGAGAAAAACCTGTTTGGCTTTTGTGGTCGAGTTAGCACCCACCGTATGATTGCATGACCTATATTACAGCTTTACAGTCTGTTTTCCATTGGGCTTCGGCTCTCGGTATGAGTTTTTTGCTGTGAAAGCTTTTTCAGGTGAGCACGAGGAGTTGGCCTAGTTGCAGAGGTGATGGAAGACTTGCTGTAGTTTTTTCTTTTTGAGACATGCACGTTTGCATGTGATGCCTGGGAAGGCTGGTTTTGTACGACTTTTGGCGATATACTTATTCATATAAGAGAATGCATGTTTATCGTTTATGAGAGCTGAACGTGGGAAATCTTTTATCCCACTGCTGTATTTTGATTTCAAACTGTAAAACCTATTTTCTAAATGGGTGTTTTGGTGGGCTTTTGCGTGACCCTAGTGTTTAAGGGGTGACAAACAGGCTTACAACACTTGGTTCCAACACCAAGAACATGAAAAACAAAATAACACATGATACAAAAAGTAACCAAACGATGACTACAGATCTTCCACCCCACCGGATCCTCCCGATGAACCTGCGTGACCGTAACACTTGAAAAATATTTCAAATCCCACATCGTGAATCAAAGCTCAGCAAAAACTAGACAAACATAAAATAAAAACTAAACATGGTAGCAAAATAGTATGTAGGTTCTGACTCCCACGAGCCAAAATAAACAGTTTGAATATATATACATATCCATATTCCACAACACTTCAGCTGTAATCCTCGAATGTATCGACTTTTACGAGCCCCACGAATGAATGTATTGACTCACCCGAGCCCAGAAAATGATTTTAAAAAAATGATTTTATATCTCGACTCACACGAGTCTTAAAAGAAAACAGTTCGTAAACGCTAGATGGAACACCAGCAACTCACACGACACACGCCACACATGTATCTCATGCAACTCACACAACATGTGCAACCCATGCAACACATACATCTTCTCAGGCTTTCACCGAAGGACCATATCCCATCTAATGCATTGTTAACTAGAGTTAACCTATGCAACACAAGCAACCCACACAACACACGGACACATGCATTTTTACGGGCTTTCACCGTAGGACCAATATCTGCTCAAACTAATGCATTGTTAACCAGAGTTAACATTTATCGGGCCACATTTTCGTCGAACATGTTCCATTCACACATATGCATAAATAAAACCAGAGTTTTAATGAATGCATCTTTAGAACCACATTTTCGTCCTTTAGATTTCCATACATAATATACATGAATAAAATCAGAGTTTTAATGCACAAAACCATGTACAAACACCACATTTCACATAACGACATCACATGCCACATAACTCGTCATCCACCAACCTAGGAGACCAACAAAAACAAAACCAACAAATAAACGAAACACAACCCCGAGGGTTGGCTCCAAACCCGTAAAAACTCAATTTTCACAAACGTTTTCACAAAACACAATCGTTTTTCCCAAAACTCGACCTTTAGAAAAGAGAACTACAGACCCAAACACATCACGCACACAACGACGTATAAACACCATATTTTACAAAACCACGTCCCACCCACCATGCCTTACAAAAACATGACACACAACCTGCACTAACACCACGCACTACACCACGCAACTAACCATGCAAACGGGTATGCACCAACACCACACACCTAACCATGCAAACCATGCACCAACACCACACACCTAAGCATGTACCAACACCTCGCATCTAACCATACACCAACACCACGTCCTATAAGCCTACGACGTCCCCAAGGACCAACAACCACAAAATAAAACCCCAAAGGCCCCAACATGACCACCAAAACAACAAAAACCCCACAGACCCAATCCAGTCGACTGGATTGGGGATCCAGCCGACTGGATCAACACACTGTCATCCCAGTCGACTGGATCGCCCAGTCCAATCGACTGGACGACGGTAGAAACTGAACCCTCACTTCGAAAACAGCCACCAAACCCCAAATCGAAGCCTCTAAACTCCTTTTTGATATCCACCGACATACACAAGCCCAAAACTACCAAGAAACACTGAAAGCAAAGCCTCAAAACCCGATTTAACCAACCGAAAACAACCGAAACGATTTAGGAACAAAACCTAACTTTTGAAACATAAACTAACTTTTCATGCATTTTTAAACAGTAAAAACACATACAATTTCATGTACACCCCTTTAAGACATGTGAGTCTAGGATCCTATCTCGTTGAGTCAAAAACTTGACGCATCGAACCACATAAAAAATGAACTTCGTCGGAACAAAATTCCGTCCGGATGAACGCATAGCCCTCGGTGTAGATACTAAGGATCCGCTATCTGATCGTCAAAAATCAAGCCCCAGGCCCCCCAAAATCTAAAGAGAAGGAAAAGGTCTCAAGAGAAACGAAAATATCTAATAAAATTATATTTTGAAAATATCTAAGACGAGATATTTATAGGCACTAAAAATAACTTCTTTGTTTTTTTGAACATTACACCACAACGCCCAACGATCCCTGACTCCAACCCAACATGCATCTCTAAGCCCGAACATGCATAAAACGCATATAAACATGCAATAATAAAAACGGTAAACTACGCGTGAAAAAAATACCAAAAAAAAAGAAAACGGGTCAGGGTTTCACATTAGGTCACCTAAGAACATCAAGTTTACCTCTTAAGTCGTTGAGTACTAGAGTTACTACAGTTCTGTCACAAAGGTCAGGGCTCATTTTTAGCGGTCAGAGTCGCCTTCGTAGAAGACATATTTCATGGGCTTTCAGCATGGTCCTAAGATAGAATTTTGCAAGTCAAGCCATATAGATATGTAAAGAATAGCTTCATGTACAACTAAAAACAATTTCCAAAATATTTTTTTCCTAAAATTATTTGAGAATATAGATTATTTTTTTAAAGTACATAACATGCACCACTCACCTAAATTCCAAGAATATACTTTGTGCAATCGATTATGACAAGTATATGAATCAATCGTCATCTTGAATTACGAAAACATGAAAGACCATTGTTAATTATTAATGTTAACCTTAATCAATAGTATTTCAATATCAAGAAAAATCTTCCTTTGCTAGGATTTCGTGCATACAAATTTTCTTAAGTTGTAATTATCTATTGTCTTATATAATATTTATATTTAATATACTCCTGACAATGAAACCAAAGATATTGTTAACTGTAAATTTCTATGGATGAAAATTTCCTCCATCCCGCCCCACTCTTGTCCCCGCTGGTTCATGCCTCAAATTTTAAGAGTTTTTCCTATCCCCGATAACAAGTGGGGCAAGAACAATTTTTGCTTCCCCCGTCTTGGTTTTCCTGCCATGTCTCTAGTTACATAAACTAAATACTTTTGTATTTATAAATAAGTATATAAAATTTAATTTTAAAAATATAATAAGACTAAAACATAAAAATACTACATTCTTATATCATTTTATCCTCTTTTTTTATTTTCATTATTTAATTCTAATTGTTCATCAATTATTATTTTTTAACCTTTTTTAACTCACATTAATATTATTACTTTTATAATTTATTAATTACACCCCCCCCCCGGCCCCCCCCACG